>RJWM01005796.1:0-89073 GCA_004363535.1 Dasyprocta punctata | reverse complement strand
CTAGAATAGCAAAGGCAATTCTGGGCAACAAAGGGAAGGCAGGAGGCATCACAATCCCTGATTTGAAACTATACTACAAAGCTACTGTGGTAAAATCAGCATGGTACTGGAATCAAAACAGACCTGAAGATCAATGGAATAGATTAGAAGATACAGCCACAACTACAAACACACTCAGCCACCTCATCTTTGACAAAGGGGCCAAACATGTACATTGGAAGAAAGACAGCCTCTTTAACAAATGGTGCTTGAAAAACTGGCTTTTTATATGCCGTAAACTAAAACTAGATCCATGCCTATCACCATGCACTAAAATAAAGTCAAAATGGATCAAAGATCTGAATATAAAAACAGAGACACTAAACTTACTAGAAGACAGAGTAGGTAAAAATCTTGATGACACAGGAGTAGGCAGAGAGTTCATGAACAAAAATCAGACTGCACGGGAAACACTTCCCAGAATCAACACATGGGATCTCATCCTACTAAAAAGTTTTTGCATGTCAAGGGAAATCTCCAGCAGAGTGAAAAGAAAACCCACAAACTGGGAAAATATCTTAGCCAATTGTCCATCAGACAAAGGATTTCTATCTAAAACATATAAAGAATTAAAAGAAATCAGGCCCCTAAAATTCAAGGACCCACTCCAAAAATGGGCATCTGAGATGAATACACACTTCTCAGAGAAAGAAATACAAATGGCAAATAAATATATGAAAAAATGTTCAACATCCATGGTCATTCGGGAAATGCAAATTAAAACAATGCTGAGATTCCATCTCACTCCAGAAAGAATGGCCAAGATTCAAAAATCAACCAACAGCAAATGCTGGAGGGGTTGTGGGGAAAAAGGAACTCTTCTCCACTGTTGGTGGGAGTGTAGACTGGTGCAGCCACTGTGGACGTGGGTGTGGAGATTCCTCAAGAAGCTAGGATTAGAGACCCCATTCAACCCAGCTATCCCACTTCTGGGCATTTTCCCAGAAGAATTGAAAACATCATACCACAGGGATATCTGTGCACCTATGTTTATAGTAACCCAATTTGTAATAGCCAGATCTTGGAAACAACCCAAGTGCCCATCAATCAAAGAATGGATAAAAAAGATGTGGTATTTTTATACAATGGAGTACTACTCAGCTATTAAGAAAGATTGCATTGAGACTTTTGTAGGTAAATGGTCATGACTTGAGACCATACTCCTAAGTAAGATAAATCAGGCCCACATGTGTAAATACCGTATTGTCTCCCTAGTGTAAGAAACGGAAAAGTATATACGATCCAAAATCTATAATAAATACTACGTAAGGGTAAAAAACAGCTCAAAGAGCAAAAGTAACTGGGAAGGGAAAAGGCGGAAAGACAAAAGGAAAGAGGAAAAGATATAAACCTGTATATATGTATATGTAAGATAACTAAAATGAACACACTGTTGAATCTATTCGTTACTGAGAAAGAACAGTTAATACTCATATGATTAGATTAATTTTACATGTCTACATCTGCTAATGTAAGTAACCATTTTAAAGATAACGATACGCAATATTGCAACCACTGTCAAGTTTCTATCATCTGATTTTGTAAACCTGCACTGTTACTGCTGTGTATTTACTCTAGTCTTTTGTTTGTCTCTTTTGCTTGTTGTCTTTGTTTTATACGTCTTTTTTTGTTTTTTCTTCGCTTAAATAAAAAAATTTAAAAACATAAAAAATAAATAAAAAGGTATCTTTGCCACAAAAATGTCTGTAAAGTATTTCACTTGACCTGGCACCTGCATCAGAGATGGCCATGTTAAAGTTGTGCCAGAGGAGTGTAAGAATGTCTGATAAGAGAATTCTATGATACATACTGTATTTTTATCACTAAAATGGAGTGAGATTGGAGGGTTTGAGTATAGCAGAAGAATCATTAAGTAAAAGGTAACTGGGAAAAAAGACCTTAAAATAAAGCTTTATTTATCTATATACTAGATAGCTCAAAAGATCTACAGAATAATATTTAATATACTCCATACACCAAGTATATAATACTAGTCATACTAATCTTGCTTTCAAGTTTCAAGTCAAACAGAAAAATTTCTTATTTAGTGTATGTATAATAACAAGGACACAAAACATCTCAGCACATTACCTCAGGTGTTACAAGTCTTCATAACCCCTCTATTCTATGCTCTTTCTTCCAGAGAACCACACTGGGAAAAACAGTTAGTACTCAATAGCATGTTAAGCTGACGTGGTTACAGAACCTACTCTAGTCTTTAAGAATAATTAGCTCAATCAACTCTAGAAGTTTTAGAGTCTGCTAAGTGTGTCAATATTACTTTTCATTCACTTTTTAAAAAAGTTTTCCAGTTTTTAGAGTTTGCTTCTGATTTTCAAAATGTTTCCTCTCTTCTTAAAAATACAAAACACATGTTGCAAAAATGCAAATCCAAAATATAAAATATAATGTGCAATCGTCTCCATTTACTC
Organism: Dasyprocta punctata; assembly: GCA_004363535.1. Lineage (NCBI taxonomy): Eukaryota > Metazoa > Chordata > Mammalia > Rodentia > Dasyproctidae > Dasyprocta > Dasyprocta punctata. The sequence continues at coordinate 86,602 of RJWM01005796.1, read as the reverse complement.
AGTGTGATCAACCTCTACTCCTAACTCTACTCGTGTACCAGAGGTTGATTTGGGATGCAGAATTCCAGATTTTTAAATATTTCTGTTTGTGTCTGTGTGTAATTTTATGTGTCTACACAGAAGTATATATATTACACACACATACACTCAAGGTTTTTTTAAAGGTCATACTACATAGACACACACACACATTTATTCATTCAACAAATAATTCTTATGCATATACCTACCATGACTTAATTACTTTTTGGGAGTTGCTAGACTCTAATAGTGAACAAAACAGGTTTTTAAAAAAGAAAAGACAAAAATTAACTGCTCCAATACATTTTATTCTTAAATGAAAAGAGACATAAATCCCACTCACTCACCCAAAAAAGAAAAAGAAAACTATATGAGATGATAGCTAAAGATAACTGGAGAGGAGGTGGAAAACAAGACTTGTACTACCTAAAAACAGTTATTACCATTCTTTTCAACAGCAGCATAACACAGGTGTTATTTTATATAATATTTAAAATTATATCACATTAATGCATGTGAAATACACAATGGTCAGGCTTTGTTAAAGTTGTGCCATAGCAGTATAGGATTGCCTGATAAGAGTGTTCTGTTGTGCATATTTTTATCACTAAAATGGGGTGGAATGGTTTGAGTTTGGCAGAAAAATCCACTTGCAATCCCAGGTACTTGGGAAGCTAAGGCAGGAAGATTCCAAGTTCAAGGACAACTTAGTGAAACCCTACCTCAAAACAAAAGCGTTAGGAGTGTAGTTCAGTGGTGGAACCCTTGCCTAGCATGCAAAACTAGAACATTTGCCTCTGGGGGTTCAATCCCCAGTACCAGGGCAGAGATGAGGGGAAACATGCACATATAAATAAGGTAAAAGAAATAAAACACATGTTCATCTCTTGCATCACCAAAGCTATGGTGTTTCTTTATGCATCTTTCCTTTATCCCCCAGAAGTAACCACTACCACAAATATGTTCATTCCATGGCTTTACTTTATATTTATTGTATAAATGTCTATATCCCCAAATAAATTTCCCTTATGAATTTCTCTGGCACTTCCTTTTTTGGCTCCACATGCTGATGCATATAGCTATCACCTACTCGTTTTCATTTACTTTATGCCATACTTTTTAAAAATCTTTTCTTGTATCAATGAATATCTGAATTTTATTGCTTCCAATTTTTACTATTTAAAAAGGCAGCTGTGAAGAGTATGTGTCTTCTGATAAGTGTAACAGTTTCTCTCTCTTTTTGCAGTACTGGGGATTGAACCCAGGGCCTTTGCACTGAGCTACATTCCCACTCCTTTTTGGTATTTATACAACTACCATATGGTCTACATATCTTCAACTTTATCAGGTAGTACCACATTGTTTTCCTAAATGGTATAATCAACTTGAGAGTGCTTAAAAGTTTCTATTGTACCGTATCCTAACAAGTATTTGATGTCACAGGACTGTTTGTTTCCTCCAGTTTTTAACAACTTAGTAGGATTTTTATTTTTGGTATATAAGAACAAATAGGAGAGTTTATTTAAAATGAGTATTCTTTGGCTGTTTGACAGAAAATAAACTTAATAACTGTTGTCTGTAGTGAGCCTGAAAGACTGCTGCTACTATTTCTCATAGGACAGATTTGTTAAGTAAGAAATTCTCTTACCTAGTGTTTAGCTGAATATGTCTTGATTTCGCCTTTATTCCTAAAGTAGATTTTGCCAAATTTAGAATTCTTAGTTGGAAAGTTTCTTTTTTCTTTCAGTTAAATGTTTGCTTCGCTGCAGTGAACCTTTAACTATCTTCCAGCATCCTGATAAGCTTAATTTAGGTACCTTTTACCAAGTTTTTGATGCTTCTCCTCTACCATTACTCTTTCGTTGTAGTTTTAACTTAGTTTTCTGACACTGATAACATTGAGGATCTTGGTATGTTTAGTCATTTATCTTTCTTCTCTTTTTTTTTTTTTTGTACACTTTTCTAACGAACGAACTTTCTGACCTGTAACAGTTCTCTATATATTCTACATATTAATCTTTTGTCAATGGCCTCTGTTACAAGTACATTTTCCCAAATGTGGTTCAGACACACAGACACATAGACACACAGACACACATACACATATGTACTGGGGACAGAGCTCAGAGCCTCTGCACCGAATTGTAACCCTAGCCCCTTCTATTTTTTATTTTGAGACAGGGTCCTAAGTTGCAAAGTTGCCCAGGCTAGACTGGAACTTGAGATCTTCCTGCCTCAGCTTCCCAAAGTGCTAGGATTACAGGTGTGCATATATATATATATATATATATATATATATATATTTAAATATATATTTTTAATTCTCTTTTGATACTTCATTATTGGTAACAGAGATGCAACTGATTTTTACCTATTGACCTTAATATAAAGAAAACTTGCTGAATGCAGTAACTCCATTATTTTGCCTGTACAGAAAACTCAAAAGCATATATAATAGTAGCATCTAAGAAAAGTGGTGTTTTGAGCCAGGCATGCTGGCACACGCCTCTAATCTCAGTACTCGGGGAGGCTGAGGCAGGAGGATCGCCGCAAGTTCGAAACCAGCCTGGGCTACAAAGTGAGCTCACGGCCAGCCTAAACTGCACGGCGAGACCCTATCTCAAAAAGACAAAAAACAAAAGAAGACAAGAAAAGGGGTGTTTCCTTCTCAACCCTTACTTTTTCACTTACTATGTAAATGCTCTAGCTGGAATCTGCAATATGATATTGAAAGTAAATGATGACTGGCACTCCTCTGTTCCTAATTTTAAAGAGAATATGCCTAGTAATTCATTATTAAACATCATATTGTACAGTAAGTTTTGTAAATATCCTTGATCAGATAAAAGTAAGTTTCCTTCGATTCCCAGCTCACTAAAAATGTTTACCATAAGTGAATATTGCATTAGACCAAACAAATCTATGGAAATGATGATCGATTTTCATTTTAATCTGTAAAATTATGTTAACACAACTTCTATTAACCCGACATTGAATTCTCAGTTTGGCTTATGATACACTGATTCTAAATCTGGTGTTTTAGTGAATTTCCACATCTATGTTCACAAGTAAATTGGCCTGTAATTCTCCTCTAGTATACTAGCCTTGTCTGGCTTTGGTACAAGGTTATAGTAGATCCAAAAAATGTGCTGGGAAGCATTCCTTCTCCTTTATATAAACATCCTGTGGCACAGAAACAGAATATCTGGCTGTAAGTATTTTTCTAGATAGTTTCAAACTACCTTCCAAAAGTCTATAGCAACTTACACCCCTGCCTGAATACAAAAGGTTGTATTCTGTCACATTCTGGCTAACATTGCTAAAAGAGTTTGTTTTGCTATAGACTAGGGATTGAACTCAAGTCCTTTGCACTGAGCTACATCTCCCATCCTTTTTTTTTTTTTTTTTTTTTTTTTTTTTTTTTTTTTTCTTTCTTTTTTCTTTTCCTCTCTCCTTAAATTTTGAGACAGGGTCTCAAAGTCAATAAATTACCCAGATTCGGCTCAAATGTGAACTCCTCTGTCTCAGCCTTCCAGAGTGTTGGTCTTAGACGCATGAGCAACCACATGTGCCTGTAAGGTTTTAAAACTAATATCTCGCCTGAAGAGCAAAAAATAACATGCATAGTAAAAACACTAACAAGATTTCTTTAAATACTAGTGAGGTAGAGCACCTTTCCACTACAACTGCCATTTGTACTTTTATGTCAGACCTATTTCCTTTTTCTTTCTAGTGACAGTCTTTTATCTGTAAAAGATCACTGGTTTCTTGACTGAAAAGTGGTCTAAAATGTTGTAAGGTTTTTCTTAAACCAAAATTCCAAAGTAAATGCAATGTTATCTCTCAAACTATACTTGCAAACAACTCCATGTTCCTAATCATCTATCTTGCTAAGGTAAACTGTACTAAGAAATCAATGATTTCCTCACTGTGTAAATAAAGTTCCAAAACATTTGCTTGTAAGAGATAAAAAAAAAACCCAACTCTTAAAAGCAGTCATTATTTTCATTATAACTAAGGCAAAATACAAAATATTTTAAAATATTGACTCACCAAGTAAGCATCAACAAATAATCTGCTTTGATAATTACATTTTTAGATTACTATAAATTATTCTTTAGATGACTGATAACATGGAAAAATTCTGCTTAGAAGCAGCTTCAATATCAGCAAGAGGCATTTTAAAAACTGTCTGGAAACTGTAAATTAGTGCAAACTAATAGTAACAGTAAATGTATTCATGGCCTGTTAAATAATCACGTGGCCCAAAATAATCACGTATCCTGGGTACTGAAAACAGGAGTACCACCTGGACTGCTGGTATAGCTGCAACAGAACCCTTGCCTAGCATGTGCAAGGCCCTTAGGTTCAATCTGCAGCATGAAAGGGGGAGGGGAAAGAAAAGAAGGGTAGGAGAAGCAAAAACAAAACAGCACACCTCATAAATTTATATCAAATCAACACTACTATAAGAATATTTTGGCTGGGCATGGTGGCACACGCCTGTAATCCCAGCACTCGGGAGGCTGAGACAGGAGACAGGGATCGCTGGAGCTGGAGCTGGAGGCCAGCCTGGGTTACAATGTGAGTCCAAGGTCAGCCTGAACTTCATAGTGAAACCCTGTCTCAAAAAAAAAAAAAAAAGGCAGCTCAAAAAAAAAAAAAAATAGCAGGTCATTTGTCTCTGAATAGACTTCAACCAGCACAAGAGAAAAAAATAGCTCATCAACAAAACTGGGTATTCAGGACATAACTTACATAAGTAAAAACAAATAGGGAATGTTACTACAGAATTCTGATGAAACATCCAAAGAATCAGAGACAATTTATATGACAGGTTTGGCGTTAAAACACCAAAAAAGTTACTCGAATTGAGAAGACAGTATAGTATTTATCTCAGTATAAAAAAATAGGATGAACAGTATCTTCCATTTAGCAAAATTTACTTTAAGCCAGATATGATCATAAAAACATCTCTTAAAATATTAAAATCAGTTCCTCAAAAAGTTAAGCAGTTAATGTATAAGCTATCAGTTTCACTGTTAGTTACATAACCAAGAAAGCTGAAAAGATATCACACAAAATTTGTTTAAAAATATTCATAGCAGCATTATCCAAAATAGTCAGAAAGTATAAAAACAGATGTCTATCAACAGACATCCATACAATGTAATATAATGCAGCCAGAAAAAGGAGTGAAGTACTGATACATGCTTCAACACGGATGAACCTTGAAATATTATGCTTAGTAGAAAAGAGTCAATCACAAAAGAGCACATACTGTATGATGCCATTTATATCAAATGTCCTATATAGGCAAACCCACAGAGACAGAAAATAAACTGGTGGTTGCCTACAGCAAGAGAACTGTGGAGAAAGAACGAATAATTACAAATGAATATGAGGCTTCTTTTGCAGGTGAAGAAAAAGTTCTAAAATTAGTGGTAATGGCTTTACTACTTTGTGAATATATTAAAACCACTGAATTATACATTTTAACATAAATTATCGCCTGTAATCCCAGAACTTGGGAGGCTGAGGCGGGAGGATTGCCATGAGTTTGAGGCCAGCCTGGGCTACACAAGTAAGCTCAAGGCCAGCCTGAACTACACAGTGAGATCCTGCCTTTAAAAAAAAAAAAAAAAAAAAAAAAAAAAAGTAAATTACATGATACGTAAATTATACCACTTTTAAAATAATGTGGTCTATAAACATGAATTAGGTAAAGATAATTTCAAAATAACACTTAGAAATACAATTTCAAAACTGTTCACAGGCAGTTTTATGAAACTATTAAGTCAAGGTAAGGAATATATCCATCACGCAAATATTCCTAGTGCCCATTTATAATCCTTCACTCCTGCTTTTCCCACTCCCAAGCAGTTGTTGATCTTTTTCTTTTTCCTTTCTTTTTTTTTTTTTTTTTTTTAAAGGCAGGGTCTCTCAATTTTAACCAGGCTGGCCTTGTGAACCTCACTTCAGCCTCCTGAAAAGCTGGGAACATAATTGCGTGCAACTGTGCCTGACCTATCTTTCTATGGTTTGTATTTTCCAGAATTTTATATAAAGGAGATAATGATATATGCATTCTTTATTTGGCTTCCTTTACTCAAATTATATTGAGATTCATTCAAATTTTTACATTTATTTTTGCTCTTTTATTGCTGGGTCTAATATTCCATAGTATAGATATACTGTACTACAATTTGTTCATACATCCACCTATTGATAGAATATGGGTTTCTAGCCGGGCGTGGGCGCACGCCTTTAATCCCAGCACTCAGGAGGCTGAGGTAGGAGGAGCACTGTGAGTTCGAGGCCGGCTTGGGCTACAACGCTAGCTAGCACAAGGCTGGCCTGAACTACATAGTGTGACCCTGCCTCAAAAAAACTAGGGCTGGGAGTTTGGCTCAGTGGCTTAAGCGCCTGTTTGGCAGGCATGAAGTTGAGTTTGATCTCCGGTACCACAAAAAAAAAAAAAAAAGAAAATGGATTTCTAGTTTCTATTATAAAAAATAAGAAGTTATTACAATCGTGTGTGTGTATGGCAGGTGAAAATTCTACCACAGAACCACCAATGCCATGATGTGTATAAATGGATATATCACTACTTTTCTCTTGGGTAAATACTTAAGAATGGAATAACTAAATCATATAGATGTATTTTTTAATTTTTATCTTTTTAAAAAAGGGGCTTGGGATATAGCTCAGTGGTGCAGCATCTGCCTGGCAAGTGTGAGGTCCTAAGTTCGATTCCTGGTATCTCCCTCAAAAGAAGTTAACTTGTTTTCTAAAGTGGTTGAACCATTTTTACATTTCAATTTTAACTGCTCCACACCCTCACTAATATTTAATGTAGTCATTTTTTTAAAATTTTAGCTATTCTAATAGATATACAACGGTACTTCACTGTGGCTTAAATTTGTATTTTCCCAATGACTAACTATAGCAAATATATCGCTGTATACTTATGTGTCACCTGTACACCTTCTTTGATGAAGCAGATTGTTTAAGTCTTTTGTTACTCTTTAAAACTGGCTAGTTTTCTTATTATTCCATTTTAAAAGCATTCTTCATATAGCTTTTGATATAGCCTTTTATCAGATGAATAATTTTCAAATATTTTCCCCCAGTCTGTGATTTGCCTTTAAGTTCTCATGAAGAACAGGATCTTTAATTTTGATGAAGTTCAACTTATCAATTTATTATTTTTGCATCATGTTTCTTGGTGACATAAATCTGTACCCAATGTGAGATCTCAAATGTTTCCGCCTATGCTTCTTTTTGCAAGTTTAATGATTTTAGGTTTTACACTTATAACCATTATTCATCTTGGATTAATTTCTTGTTTTATTGTTTTGTTTTGTTTTGTTTCCTTAAAACAAAGCATTGCTATGCAGTTCAGCTGGCCTTGAACTCACTTTGTAGCCCAGGCTGGTCTTAAACACAAGACAATTCTCCTGCCTCAGCCTCCTGAGTGCTGGGATTACAGGTATGCACCATCATACCTACCCTTTGTTTTGTTTTGTTTTTTAAATTTGGTTCTTTGAGACAGGGTCTCATGCATATGGTTCAAAATATGTATGCAAGCGTAGTTTCTGTGCATATATATTCAACTGCACCTTGTATTAACAAGACCACCTCTTTTCGATTAAGTTGGTGTTTTTATCAAAACCAGTTGTCCACTGTGTTACAAGCCTTTTTCTGGACAATATTCTGTTTATCCATCTTAATGACGATACCACAGTCCTGAGTACTGCAGATTTCACTATGCAGTTCAGGATAGCCTTGAACTCAATTTGTAGCCTAGGTTGGCCTCATACTCCCAGCAATCTTCCCTGCCTACCTCTACCGGGTGCTGAATTAAAGGCATGTGCCACCACGCCTGGCTTGCAGCTTTATAATTCTTGATGTTAGTCTTTGAATTTTTTTTCTTTTCAAAACTTGTTCGAGGTATTGTACATACCTATTTTTTAATATGACTTTTAGAGTACATCAACTTCTATAAATATACAGCTGGAATCTTGACTAGAATTACAGGACTCCATAAATAATATCCTAACAACATTAAGGCTTTTGATCCACAAGGATATATTTCTCCATTTATTTCAATATTCTTTAATTTCTCTAAACAACATTTTGTAATTTTCCTATTTTCAGGTCTTTGTGTACCTCTTCTGAAATTTAAAGAATTCCATACTTTTGATGCTATGTAAGTAACATATTTTAAAATTTCAGTCTGCAACTCTTCATGGCTAGTATGTAGAATAAAATCGGTTTTTGTATACTTTTCTTGAATCATAGAGCCTTATTAAACTGACTAGTTCTGGCTGGGTGTAGTGACACATAAAGAGCTGAGAATGTAGCTCAGTGAGAAGGCCCTGGTTGGGTTCAACTCCTAGTAGTGCAAAAGTCAATCAATCAATCAAACAAACAAACTGAACTACAGTAATTAATTTAAAAATTTTTAAAAGGCCTAAGGATGTAGCTCAGTGGTAGAACACTTGCCTAGTCGTCTTCTCATTGGTGAGATAAAATACCCAACACCAAAAGTTAAAGGAGGAAAAGTTTATTTTGGCTCGGTTTATACGGGTTTCAATCCTTAAGCAGCTGGCTCCAAAGCAAGGTGGCATGGCAGACAGGAAACAGTTCATGACATAGAAGGCAGAGGTAGGAGGCAGCAAAAGTAGCAAGCAACCACAACAGCCCTCTTTCTGTCCCTTATATTCTATCCAGGCCACACACACGCTTAGGGCGGGCAGTGCTTATACCCAGGGTGGCGTTCCCATTATGCACACTACACTAAACCAATCAGTGGACTAATTTAGTACTTACAGATCCTTGATCCCAGCACCACACACTCCAGATCCAGCCACCTCTGAAAGGCCTCACTTATGACTGCATTAGACTTTAAGGGGACATCTAGACACAAGCCATAATACCCAGCATTCACAATGCCCTGGGTTCAATTCCCAGTATTGGGGTTAAGGGGGGAGGGAACTAACACAAAGCTGAGGATATAGTTCAGTGGTAATGCACTAGCTTAGTATGTGCAAGGTCCCGGGTTCAACTGCCAGCAATGCCAAAAAAAAAAAAAAAAAAAAAAAAAGCCAGTAGTGGTGGTATATGACTCTAATTCCAGCACTCTGGGACGCTGAAGCAGGAGAATCACAAGCTTAAATTCAGCCTGGACAACTTAACTTTGTGAGATCCTATCTCAAAATTAAAAAATAAAAGGGGGACAGGAATGGGGGAGTAGTTCAGTGATGAGGCACCTTGGTTCAATCCCCAAAACTGGGGAAAAAAGGAATAGATGCTCAATTTTGTCAAATTTTTTATATGTACTGAAATAATCACATTGTTTTTATTCTTTAGTGTGTTAAAATGGTGAATTACATTGGTTGCTTTTCAAATGTTGCATCAATCTTACATTCTTGAGATAAATCTTACTTGATTATAATGTATGAACCTTTTATACATTGTTGGGTTCCACTGGCTAAATATTTGTTTAGAATTTCTTCATCTATGTTCATGAGGGGCCTAGTTTTCTTTGTAAAGTCTCTATCAGGCTTTGAGGGCCCAAGTTTTTATTTTGCAGATTTCATTTTTGAAAAATGTTGAAGCATATTTACAAAGCCCACCAACATAATAAAACCAATGACTTGGTCAAGCACACTTCAAAAATTACATGGACCAACTCCACACAAGGACTGTAAACATGTACTGCAAACATAAATAAAAATAAAATTCCTCCTCAAAAAAATAAATTTCCATCATTTTTATTATTTTCAGTACATTCTTTCACATTCAAAGTACTCCAGTTTCAAAGATAAGTGATTAGAATATCACTTATCAGTTACTACGGCTATTAGTAACTTAGTCACTAGCGTTGTAAGATGAGTTTAGTGGTAATACAGCAGCTGTTCCGAACTGTTTTATCTTATTTTGAACTGCATGTGGACCCATGAAAAGTTTTTGGAAAACTACATCTTTTCCCTGGCTCTCTGTGGGGGCGGGGGAGGGGGGCGCTGGGGTGGAGACAAAGTCTTGCTATATAGTCCAGGCTAGCCTTGAGCTTGTGGCAATCCTTCTCTCTCAGTCTCCTGAATGCTGGAATTACAGGTGCGTGCCCAAGCTCAGCAGAACAGTTTTTAAATAAGAATCTGCTGTAGGATGACTATAAGAAACAGGAACACTGGAAAAATAAAAACAGAGGTCATCCTCAAATTGGCTCTGGGATGCCTGCTACATAAATCTCAAAAGTGAAAGGAAATAATGAGTTTTGTAATATATGGGATAGGAAAGATTACTACTGTGGCAAATTTTTAAATTTTATAAGAATACAGAATATTAAAAAACCATTCAAACAAAGAAAAGCTCATATGCAACTCCCTCCAATTATATACACATAGCGCCATTAACAATTTCTTGAAAATCACTTTCTCCTAAATGAGTTTAAATTCATAGGCAACTGACACTCATTGACCAGAAAACTGGTGCAACTGACACCAAAAATATTTTCACTATTTACTTTTTTCCTTTAGTTGCTACTAAATTTGTATTAAGGTCTTTGATCCACAGTATTATGACTATGAACTTAGCATGTACTAAATTATATAAACACCATAATCTTTTCAACAACTACTGAAGAGCTCAGCAGTTTGATACTTAGTATTTCCAAAATGAATGTGAAGCAGGTGTGTCCTTTTAACATTCCATACTCTAAATAGTGAGACATAAAGTATTTAGTGGTATTAATTAAACTTTAGAGATCCAATCCAAGATGCAATTTTTCAAAGACCCCTAAATCTCTGGCCTGAGTGTAAACCCTTTGGCTGAGACTGAGAAAAAGAGCAGACAGGTGAAGGATAGTTTACCCAAAGAACATAGTTTGGAACTTTTTCTCAGCATGGGAAAATGAGCCCTAGGACTGCTACAGACTTGTATTCTAGTCAAGCGTTCTACTACTGAGCTATCCCCCTACAGTTCTTTTTATTTGTCTTGGACAAGCCTGCACCTAACATGCCTTAACCTCCCCAAATCGCTGGGATTATAGGTAAGTGACAACTGTGACTTATTTGGAGGGAGGGGGAGTACTGGAGATTGCACCCAAAACCTTTGCAATGAAAGCTGCATCCTTGCCCTGGTCTTTTTTTTTTTTTTGGAGACGGGGTCTCACAAAGTTGCTAAATTGCCCAGGCTGGGCTTGAACTTGCCATCCTCCTGCCTCAGCCTCCCAGAGTCCTAGGATTACAGGTTTGCACCATGTCACCTGGTTTACTTATAACTTTTAAAATTAGGTTGAGTACCGGGCGTGCTGGCACATGCCTGTAATCCCAGAACTCCAGAGGCCGAGGCAAGAGGATCGTTGCAAGTTCGAGACCAGCCTGGGCTACAAAGTGAACTCAAGGCCAACCCGAACTGCAAAGTGAGACCCTGTCTCAAAAAGACATAAATAAAATAAAATAAGGTTGAGCCATTTAAAATTATTACACATCAAAAATAGCAGAATATCAGCAATTTTATTTAATTCAATTTAATTTACCTTTAAGCTACTGTTGATTATTTCACAGTCTTTTGCAGGCAAAAGTCAAGATGACTACCACAGGTCCCAGGAACCAAAAAAATGCATGAATCAGTATTAGAGAAGGTCTTATGAAGGCAGAAGCAGAAGTGGCCTCACAGTTTCTAGATCTTCTCCCACAGCTACCACAATTCTACCCCCAGACCTCTGCTGACTACAGGTTTAAATTATTAAACCCAAAGGTTAAGTGAGAAGAAAACAAGTCCCTCGTTTCCACATTTGACCTCTTCATTCATTCCTCATTAGTCTTCCCTACCAAACAAATGTTGTTTCTGATTGGTTTGTAGCAAGACCTTAAGCTCTACCAATTTACATTTTCTTCAAGGGATGGAGCTAAAGTATTAAGAAGATGAACAAATACAAAAACAGTAGTCCTGGGGCCGGGGACTTAGCTCAGTGGCATAAGCGCCTGCCGGGCAAGCGCGAGGTTGTGAGTTCAATCCCCAGTATCAAAAAAAAGAAAAACAGTAGTCCTAAGTATGTGGGTCTCTTCTCCAACCTCTAATTCTCAGGTGGTCATTCTGTATAACTTTAGGATATATCCATTTGGTCACTCTTCAACTATATTCTCCAATTCAGCTGAATACAAATTAAATTTTATTTACAACTGTCTAGCTGTTGTGTTTTATTTCTCAGTATGTTCTAGACTCGTAGCAGGAGAGAAGTACTACAGTCAATGATCAACCAGCACATATAACTAGGCATGTTTAACGAAGGACAATACTTTAATAAATATAATGTGAACACAAAAAAATATGAAGTCATTGAACACCTATTCTTAATACAGTTCATAAATACATCATAAAATATACTACTATGGAGACATGAGAAAAGATTTGTGACATAATACTAAAAAAAAATTAAAAGCAGAAAAATGACATAATAATTGCAAGTGAAAATGGTTATGACATATGCATATGAAAAATGCAAAGTAGTATGCCAAAGAAACAAAACTGTAATAAAGAAATGAGAATATAGCAGATTTTTAATTTAAAGAAACTTTAACGCTACTATAATATTTTTTAGTGTTTATGTATGCCTCAGGACAAAACCTGAAAATCTTAAAATACTGAAACCTGTAACTTTCATTGCTATTATAATGCTGTTTATGTAACAAATTTTGCTTAAATAAACAAACTGCTCAGAGCATCCTGCCCTTCTGTGCATATGGGAGCTCTTTCTTCCAGGAACCCTTCTATTTTATTTTCAGTTAATGTGAGGCAACAGCTATTTTAGTCTACTCTATTCTATTCTGTATTATTTTCTTTCCTTCTTTCTTTATCTTTTCTTTCTTTCTTTTTCTTTCAGTTTTTGTGCTGCAGACTAAAGAGGTGGTCCCGATCAGAAATGTTTTAGTGGGGAGAAGGTTGACGGGTTTTTTTGCCTTTTCATGGGGGAAAGGGCTAGAGATTGAACCCAAGACTACACATGCATTCTACCAATGAGCTACACCTCCAGGCCCTTCAGCCATTCTTGCACTAAAGTGATCCATTCATGTAAGATGAGACTCTAAGATCAGATATCTTGTTGGCACTAAGCTAAAAAGCTTTCAAATAATCAATGAAACCTTCAGATGGCTATGCTTTGGAATCCCTCTCCCAAGTTATCATCAGAAACCTCAGAATAGCAATGTCCTCTCTCTCTCCAAACTGCTAGCAATACTTTTTAGACTTCCTGTCCACTATTCCTCACATATTTCTCAAACACTGCTCCCATTTACCTGGTAACCTTCCTCCTGCCTTTGCTGCATTCCATGTACTATCCCCACACCTCAGCCTCACTTGCAGAAAAAAATATATATGTAAATATTGTGTCAGAAATCTTCTTAGACTAAGCCTCTTCTAATATTCCCAGTATCTTAAGAATTCAGCTTTTAGTAAATACTAATTATAGAAAATAACCTTTGTTGTATAAGCAACTCTAGTTGAAAAACAGAATAGAACTAAGCATAAGCCTTTGCTGAAATAATTAACTAAAATATGAAAAAGAAAAAAAATTTTTTTGGTTTTTGATATAGGGTCTCACTATGTAGTCTAGGTTGGCCATGAAATCACTATGTACCCCAGGCTGGCCTCAAACTTGTGGCAATCCTCCTGCCTCAGCCTCCCCAGTGCTAGAATTACAGGCATGCACCACCACACCTGGATTTTAATTTCTACATATAACTTTATTTCTAAGTCGTTGTTGTTTTTTTTCCCCTCTAGGGATATTCGTAGAAAAACCTCATAACTTAGGAATACTATTCTGAGACAGTTTTTTTGTTCATTTGTTTGGGTTTTTTTTTTTTTTTTTTACATCTTTGCTTACCTAATTCCACCTCCTCTATATGGTTCCAGCCAAATTTTACCCTCTCTGTGAAGTCTTAATAATGGTTAAAATTTATTAAGCATTCACCATATGGCAGACACATCAGAGTTACCCGTTTAGCATATATTAACTAATTTAATTCTCACAATATCTGTATGAGTGTTACTACTTTCCCCCATTATTTTCCATTCAGTTTGTTTGTTTGTTTTAGACAGGGTCTCACTGTGTAGTTTAGGCTTGCTTAAGCTCACTATGTAGTCCAGGCTGGCCTCAAACTAAAGCATCTCCTGCTTCAGTCTTCCAAGTGTTGGGATTACAGGCTTGCAACACTATGCCCAGCCTCCTCCATTATTTTCTCAAGGAAACAGAGGAACAGAGTTCTAAGTAATTTTGCTCGTTACATAGCCAGTAATTGGCAAATTCAGTTTTTCCAATCAAGCAATCTGGCTAGAGGCTGTGCACTTCTTAATCACTTCTGTATGACTCTTTCTTCAAATGACAAGAATTCTACAGAAGGAAAACTGGGCATAATTATGCCCTTTGTCATAGCTAAAGAGCATGAAGTCACCAGCTATGACTGCAAAATTACTCTAACACCTGAAGGATAGTCCATGGCATCAACATCAGATTTAGTATTACTAAAGTTAGGAAACTGACTAATATATTTAGTTTCTTCTTAATGCATCTCTTCCTAGTGAGTCATATCTATAAAACTGACAGACCAACCTACTACCATGTCCTAAAAGAGAATTAATACTTAAAAGAAAATCAAATGAAGTTACTTTGGTGTATGCACAATCAGAAACTGATGATCAGCAATGAGGAGAAATGTTGAAATTAAAAAGTCTATCAAGCCTCTGAAGCTGAACAAAACTTAAATAATTGTTTTTCAGTTCATCAAAATGAGAACATAAAAATGGATGTTCAAAGACATGATCTATCTGGAATTATACTCTAATCAATCCTTCTACCAATGCAGATCAAAGTTAGCAAAACAACTTAAAACTAGATATTAAGAAATGCCATACACCATAAGCAAAAGAAAATACCTTTAATAAAACAGGACTTTTAAGAGTTTTATGGGCTGATTAAATATCACTTTTCAAATGTACTGCTAATACAGGTCCAATTTATACACAAAGTAAATACCAAAACCAGATGTGGTGGCACATGCCTGTAATCCCAGAACTCAGGAGGAGACAGGGTCTCACAAAGTTGCTGAATTGCCCAGGTTGGGCTTGAACTTGCCATCCTTTGCTTCAGCCTCCCAGAGTCCTGGGATTACAGGTATGCACCATGTCACCTGTTTTACTTGTAACTTTTAAAATTAGGTTGAGTGCTGGGTGTGCTGGCACTTGTCTGTAATCCCAGAACTCCAGAGGCTGAGACAGGAGGATCGTTGTGAGTTCAAGACCAGCCTGAGCTACAAAGTGAGCTCAATGCCAGTCTGAACTGCACAGTGAGACCTGGTCTCAAAAAGACAAAAATCAATCAATAAATAAATACCAAACTATTTGGCTAGCTCTTTAGGTACTTCAGCTACCTCTTGAAAAGATTAATGTGATCCTGAAACACAAAGGAATTCTGATTATGGGATTTAACTTGTTTTCTTTTAGTATCTGTCAGTTTTCTAGAGCCCAGCAAGCTGTGTGACAATACAGGGTATACACACAGAAACAAAAGCAAACCACTGTTCTTTGTGGGCTGAACTAGCCTGTCCCTTCTAGGCTCTTGTCTATAATGCCACTGACATGCACACCTAAACAGATTTTTAAGTCCATGGATACAGTGGGAAAAAAGGAAAGTATTCTGAATTTAATATAAAATGATATTCAAAGATGTAGACTGCTTTTACATCAGAGTTAAGATTTTTGTTATTCTCAAAATATATGGATAGCATACTGTACAAAGAAATGTACAAAGAAATGAATTATGGGTTCTGTATTGGCCAAACTACCATGCTGATAAGAGGCAAACTTGTAAAAACCAATAACACACAACACTAAAGACTATTTTCAACAACTCATCCTGGCTTGCTCTTTCTTTACTTAGTAGTCATGCCACCAAAACAAAGTTTACAACACTGTTATTTCAAAAACAGCTCAAGCTTTTAATCACATGCCATAAACACATTGAAGAAGCAGAAAAAGTACGAAAAATGCAACCAGTATTAAGTAGTACAATCTGAAGCTATCATTTTCTACTAATCAAACATAATATGCCTAAATCCTAGCTTCCAGAAACAGATCTTTCCAAAGGCTACTCTTGCCTACTTCTTTTTACACATTCAGTCAAACTTTGATGCTCTGCCACACTCGCAAGTGATTATCTGACATAATTTTCAAATCCCACACACTTTCTAAAGAATTCCTATTACCAAAGGAAAACTTACCTCTGCAAAATGTGTTGATGTGCTATTGTCTATCCGGCTGCCGCCACCACCTAAAAAACTAAAGAGAAAAGGGAATGGTAGTGATTCTATTCCCAGAACAAGCTCCCTTCCCAGAAGCTAAAAATAGAACAGCATAATGAGAACAAATCCCAATAAGGAAATACAACTCATTCCAACACAATACCTGCAAAGGAAATGATAGAGACTGCCATGTGGATTAATCTATAGAAAACACAAGCCACAAAATTAAGTGTATTTCAAGTGAATCTAGGTTAAATCAAATGAAAGAGAGAGAGGGGCCACCGCAAAGAAGGAAGAAGGACCCTCAACTAGTAATACGATTCACATTTGGTCTAACAAAAACGGAAAAGCAAACATTTGTCCTCAAAGAGGTGAAGAAAACAAAGCAATATTTTACTATAAAACCATTCAACCACCTCATGATCATAACATTTTAGAAGTTATTTCTTAGGAATAATTAAATGTAGTAATATAAGGGGTCTGGTACAGAGTTTGGCACATTAGAAAAGGGTTCAAAATAAGTATTTCTTCTGATAATTTATCCTATACAGTACTTTGATTATCCTGCCTACCCTTTAGGTCCATCTCAAATGCTACCTCCTCCATTAAATCACTTCTGAACTCATCAACCAAATGAGACTCTTCTATATTCCTTCTGCACTCTTTTGATTCTAAATTCTACCTTGTATTGTAAATATCTAGAATTTCCCTCATTCACTTCAACTCTTTTCCTCCTTTCATGAATATAAATTCAAAGAGCAAAGGCTGTATTTTATTAATGCCTCAAATTAAATATTAGAGTATGTATAATGTGTCAGAAATTACAAAGCACTCATTACTTCTGAAAATCCTGCAATACAATATCCTATACTGATAACTCAAAGTAAAAGCTGAATGGTTATCACACGTATAAAGTACATAAAGATCCTAAGAGCAAGAAAAACACCAAATCCTACTTTCTCTGTGAAATCTGTGAAGAGAAGAAAGTGGTTAACACTTGGGAGAAAAGAGGATGGAAAGAATCACAAGAACTGCTGAGATGGGCCAGGGATTTAGCTCAGCAGCTTAAGTGCTTGCCTTGTAAGCCCAAGGTCAGGAGTTCGGTCCCTGGTACCGCCTCCCCACCCCCCACCCCCGCCCCGCAAAAAAAAAAAAAAACACTGCTGAGAAACACTTTAGGAGAAACATAAAGACACATACATATATAAACACAGTCAATGATACAAAATCCACAAACTACTACAAACAGCTTTCACTTGCAGGATTACAATACCAATCCAGGCATTACACTGAGCTCACTGAAGAAACACACACACTCTGGTTAAACCAAAAGCAAAATCTAAAGCCATTCTTTTTTTTTTTTTTTCCAAATCTATTTTATTTCAAAGAGAAAAAAAATGTCATTCTTCATGGAATCACTCTTAGGCCTTATTAGTTGATTAGAAACCATATAACACTTGTGTTTGTTTCAGAAGTTAAAAATGCTTTTGTTAAAATCATTTCGATTGCCTAGCAACTTCAAAAGTACTTTAACATCTATGCTAAATAACTAACTGAACTACCAGACATCATAAACAAAATTGCAAAGCTGTATATTCATGTTATTGCCCAAGCCTGACAGGCTCCCAAGGCTCTTCCTTCCTATCTTTACCACATGGTTTCAGGAATTCAAATATTAGTACTCAAACCATCAACTCTTATCTTTTAGGATTCTGATCCCCTGAAACTCCTTCAACATTCCCTTTGCTTAAAATTCCTTTACATTTTAAAGTGACAGAGCTAGTTATAAAATAATAAAAATAATCTCAATGTTCTGAAAAACTTTACAAAGCTTAAAATTTACAAAATGCCTCTATGTATGTTTAGTAGCAGATGGGACTCATTACCTCAAATTTACATGCAAGGACTTTCTCTTATTTTTCCCATCCACTACGAACCACTGTAAGTGCTAAGTAATCAAATTAGCAAATACGAATTTTATAGATGGAAATATCATGCTACTTCCAAGAAACTGATTTAAAAAAAAACAAAAAACACTGATCTCTTTCAAAACACACTATCTTTATATTCAAGTAGTTGCTACTGAGAGTCCCTACACAGAACAATCTTTGACCTATTAGGGCACAAATAGAAGAATTAGGTCAAGTGAGAACAAGATCCATAGAATTCAAAGCCATGTGCCTCATAAAGATTCACTTTGTGCCTCACTTACAATTGTATTTTACTTTGTTTTTGAGACATGGTCTCACTATGTAGACAGCTGGTCTTAAACTCATTATATAGCTCAGGCCGACTACAACTCACAATCCTCCTGCCTCAGCTTTCCAAGTGCTGGGATGACAGCTGTCTGCCACCACACCTGGATGTATTTGTGTTTTGTAAAAAAAGTACTATCTGTCTAAAGAAACCAGGATTAGTATCTTAAAAATTTAGAAATAAGCCCACTAATTATTCCCCTACAATCAATGTATTTTTTATTCAACACATGCAGTGCATGACTGAAATAAGTATTTAATGCAATTATGATAGCACAAATAAAAAAGCTATACTGTACCAAGTCAGCATGCTATCTGCACATGCTAATTTTGCTGTCATGCTAATCTTACAGATTTAGCAGTGGTAATGTTATTTAAAACCAAGGGTATTACAACAACATTTAAGCGTTTATACCAAACTAAATCCCATGCCATATATTGCCCCAGAAGCTCCAGCTCATTTATACATATAATCACCAATCATTAATAAAGCAAAACTAACAGTACATACTGTAAAATGTGTAGCTTTTTTCTGGTTGTGGAAGGAACCTTCAATTTTAGATTCTGCAATGGTAAAGGAATTATCTTCTGTAGCCATTAAAATCCCCCAGTCATTCCGAGATTAAAAATTTTAACCAGCTGGTATTTAGATTAATTAACCATACAGCCCCAAAAGAACAAATGTCCCATTGTATTTAGCAAAAAAAAAAAAAAAAAAAGAAAGAAAAGAAAAAAAGAAGCCAATAGCAAAATCAATGCTACTCTATAATTGTTTTTATAGGTTTATACCTCTACTGAGGCTGAGAACAGATTTCAAGTATTACAATTCAAGTATCAATATACAGCGGGCAAGATGGTAAAAGTCTGATAGCAACAACCATAAGAATGGTTCTAAGGTTTCCTAAGAGTAACAATAAAGCTTTGTTGGCTAGAATATCCTCTTTATCTGGTGAAATGTCTTATCGCAAGTTGCTCCATAGCACACCAAAGATGTATGATAGCAATTTAACCTTCAGCAACAAAGTGATCACTAAAGTGAACACTAAAAACTAACCAATAACCCAAAGACCAAGAAAGTAAATGAATTTACCAAATTTACTGAGATGGATGTAGAGGTCCCCAAGGAATGATACATCAGAAGCTATGGAGCCCATCGCACCCACTCTATCACTTTTCCAATTTTTTTTCTTGCCCTTCTGTCTCACATCTTCTACTCTTACTTGTGTGCAGACACACATGCATACCCATAGTCGTGTATTCCCTCTCATCAAATTTAAAAAACAAACTCCTTCTAGTTCATTCAGTTGGTACTACAGAAAAGTGTTCTATAATAGAATGTTCGATTTATTCATTAGCTTGTACAATACCTGGAATCATCTGTCACTTCTTCAATAAAGCCTGAGTCACATCTGGGACATATATATTCCTATAAAAGAAAGAGTAAATAAAAGTTTTTAATTAGAAAGACAAGTATGTAGTTTCAGAATAACGCACAGTACATAAGTTGATGGTATGTGATGTTTTATGTATTTGCTGATTCCCAGGATTTTTTAAATTACATTCTGGCAAATAAAGAATTCTATAAAATATCTGCAGAATGGCTTTCATAACTAGCTAAGTGGTTCCCACTGGGAGATGACAGGGTCAAAGATTTATTTCACTGTTTTTTGTTTTGTTTTTTAATTTGGTTTGGTTTTTTTTTTTTTTGTTTTGGTTTGGTTTGTGCTTTTAGTGGCACTGTTAGGATGTTTGATGTATTTTTTAACTGCAATGAATGTCATTTAATTTTCTCTTCAACTCTAATGTAAAAACTCCACTACATTAGAGCAATAAAAGATGTTAATATCGATGGATACAGAAACTGCTATTTTTTTACTATGTGTACACAGGAGACAAACTGAATCACAGAATAAATCAATTTACAGACTAGAAATTATAATGGATTTTAAATATTTCTAATCTATTTTCTGATTACCAATGGCTCCAAATACAACTCAACATTTTTAGCTATTTCACAGAAACTATTAGTCAAATAACTAAAACAATTCCATTAATCCAATCTCTACTTCCTTCAGTAATAAAGCATTCTCTTAAATAACAGCAAGGTGTCAGGCATGGCTGTGCATGCCAGTGATCCCAACATTCAGGCAGATGAGGCAGGAGGATCACCATGAGTTCTAGGCCAGCCTAGACCATACGGTTAAGTTCAAGACCAGTCTGAAATACGAAGTGAGACCCTGTTTCAGAAAACCAAATAAAATTAATAATAATAGTAATAATATCAAGCTCTGAGGCTAAGAAAGAATATACTTTAGAATGCCTTATCGAAGCTTTAGAAAAAATATTTTAACTACATATTAAAATAGATCTGGGAAAGGCATTTTCAATTACTTCTTTGCTCCCTATAGTATTTTCTGGTCCCTAAAGCTTTGTTTTGTCTGATGATCATGCAGCTGTATTTGTCTCCTCAAACAAAAATGGATTGGTAACTTAAACATCCAAATATTTTCTTAAAAGGAATTATTATTAAAGAAAGGGATTATTGTGAAAAGGTATCTTATTAAAGAAAATAAGATCAATTCTTCATGTCAAAATTTGTCAGTCAATGAAAAGGGAAATTATGTACTTAGGACAAGGATGACAGCAGACAGCAGACATGGAGACTGGAGGGGAGTAGTACATACATGTGCTGCCAAAGCAAGCACAGGAATGGAGTATTATGAATGAATGTGGATACCTAAGACAGACAGATAAGAGACCAGATTGTGGAAAACTTTAAATCACCATGAATTCTAACCCTGTGCATAGAAAGTTCTCAACTGTTAATCTCCACTATAGACATTAAGGGTGAGACACATCCGTAATGGGCATACTATGAACTACTGTAGAAATAAACTGGAGACCATATTGAACCCTGAATCTTTCTGTCTACTCCTTCATCCTTCAGGTAGTTTCAACCCTATCCCTTTCTCACTCATTAAGAAAATGTATACAAATTCAAGTCAGATTGATTTTAGAAGACTACCCTTAAATCTATTCCAATGTCTAAAATGAAAAACAACAACCAAACCTAGTGTGGTAGTACACACCTGTAAAACTTGCATTGAGGTCCTGAGGCAGGGGGTCATAAGTTCAAAGACAGTTTAAGCTACTTTGTCTCCAAAAAAACCCCAGAAACCTCACAAACAACAAAACAACCCCATAAAAAAACTAAAACCCTAAATTTTTTTAAAAATCACAAACTATAATTTATCATAATTACAGTGCTGGGCCCTCTTCGCTTTCCCTCTCTCACCATCCCTGCCACTTTAAATACAGGCATAGATCATTCAGATGATGTCTATTTTTTAAAAAACAAATTAAAGTTTTGTGGCATCAGTGCATTAAGCAATTCTATCAGCACCATTTTTTCAAAATACATGCACATTTTGAGTCTGTCACACATGAATAAACCTTGCAATATGTCAAACTTTTTCATCACTACTATGTCTATTACAGTGATTTTTTTTTTTTTTTTTTTTTTTTTTTTTTTTTTTTTTTTTTTTTTTTTTTTTTTTTTTTTTTTTTTTTGAGCCTGAGTCTCACTGCGCAGCCCAGTCTAACCTTAAATTTCTGGCAATTCTCCTGCCTCAGACTCCAGAGTGCTGGAATTACAGACGAGTACTGGGGTTACCGGCATGTACCACCACTCCCAGCTATTATGGTGATCTTTGATGTTATTACTGTAGTTGTTTCACAGTGCCATGTGCTACACGCATGTAAAACAACAAACTTCAGTGTATATTCTTTTTTTTTTTTTTTGGTACCAGGAATTGAACTCACAACCTCGCACTTGCCACACAGGCAATTGTGCCACTGAGCTAAATCCCCGGCCCCTTCAGTGTGTATTCTGACTGTTCTACTGACCAACCATTCCCCTGTCCCTCTCTCCCTCTCCACAGGCTTCCCTACTCCCTAAAATATAACATTGAGATTATGCCAACTAATAACCCTACAGTAACCTCTAAGTGGTCAAGTTATAGGAAGAGTTGCATGTCTCTCACTTTAAATAAAACCTGGAAAAGCTCAAGCTTGATGAAGAAGATGTTGAAAGCTAAGACAGGTCAAAATTTGTGAATACAAAGGGAAAAAGTTCCTAAAGAAAGTTAAAAGCACTACTCCAAAAAACACAAGACTGGTGAGAAAGTGAACAGTCTCTATCACTGATGAGAAAATCAGAAGCCTGGATATCTCCTTAAACCAAATCCTAACCCCGAACAAGGACCTGACTTGCTGCCATTCTACAAAGGCTGAGAGAAGTGAGGAAGTCTGAAGCCAGCAGAGGCTGGATGATGAAGTTTAAGGAAAGAAGCCAACTCTGTAACAGAAAAGTACAAGGTGATGCAGTCTATGCTGACAGAGAAACTATAGCAAGAATTCTGAAACACCAAGCTACAATAACTGATGAAAGTGCCTATAACACATTCTCAAGGGAGACACCTCTGAGCTTTATAGAGGCAGAAGGTATCATCTAGGACCTCCACAGCTGGAAGTCAATGCCTGGCTTCAAAGCTTATACTGTTGCTTGTTAGGGGCTAATGCAGCTGATGCTTAAATTGAAGCCAATGCTCATTTACCATTCTAAAAATCTAGGGCCTTTAAAAATTACACTAGCCAGGCCAGACACCTCTAATCCCAGCACTCGGAGGCTTAGGCAGGAGGACTGCTGCAAGTTCAAGGCCAGCCTAGACTACAAAGTGAGTTCCTGTCTCAAAAAAAAAAAAAATTACACAAAATATACTCTGCCTGCACTCTACAAAAGAAAAACAAAGGTGATGACAGTACATCTTATTGTAACATAGTTTACTGAGTATTTTAAGCCCACTGTTGAGAGCTACTGCTCAGAAAAGAGATTCCTTCAAAATATTATTGCATGTTGACAATGTACCTGGTCACTCAAGAGTTCTGATACAGATGTACAAGGCTAGTATTGTTTACATGCCTGTTAACACAACTTCTGCCCTGCAGTCCAGTGATCAGAGTCTTGATGTTTGAGTCTTATTATTTAAGAAACATGTTTTATAAGGCTGTAGCCTCCATTAAGAGTGATTCCTCAGATGGATCTACACAAAGTAAATCAAAAGCTAGGCATGATGGCACATGCCCATAATCTCAGCACTCGAGAGGCTGAGGCAGCAGGGTCGTTGCAAGTTCGAGACCAGCCCCGGCTACAAAGTGAGCTTGATACCAGCCTGAACTGCATAGCAAGACCCTGTTTCAAAAAGACCAAATAAACAAACAAACAAAAACCTTCTAGAAAGGATTCATAGTTCCAAATGCTATTAATAATATATGCGCAATGTACAATGTATGAACCATTGTTGCCCTCTGATTGATGTGTTTTGAAATATTGCTGTAGCTTTTTTCCTTCTTCTTCTTTTTCCTTTTTCTCCTTGAAATAAAGTAGATTGGGGGGGAGAACATCTGTGACTTACAGATGAAATTAAAGAAGAAATTAGACAGTTTTTACAGTTGAATGAGAACGACAACACAACCTACCAGAACTCATGGAACACAATGAAAGCAGTCGTTGTGGGGAATTTATAGCAGTAAATACCCAAATCAAGACAACAGAGCCAGTGCATATAAACAGCGTAAAGCTGAACCTCAAACTTCTAGAAAAAGAGTCAGCTAAGCCAAAAGGTTGTATGAGAGAGGAAATTATAAAGATCAGAGCAGAAATTAACGCATTGGAGGCTAAAAAAAAATACAAAAAAATCAACGAATCAAAGTGGTTCTTTGAAAGATTAAGTAAAATTGACAAACCCTTATTCAACCTTATCAAAAAAAACGTACAGAAAAGACTCAAATCCATGCAATGAAGAATGAAAACGGTGAAATCACAACAGACCCTGCAGAAATCCAGAAGATCATCTATACTTACTTTGAAAACTTGGTGTCTAATAAGATGGAAAATACAGAAGAAATGGACAGATTCCAAGATACATATGAATTACCAAAACTGAATCAAGATGATATAAAAATCCTAAATAAACTAATATCAATCAATGAAATCAAAGATGCAATTAAAAACCTACCAATAAAGAAAAGCCCAGGCCCTGACGGATTCTACAAGAAATTTAGAGAGGACCTAACACCACTACTTCTCAAACTCTTTAATGAAACTGAAAGGGAAACAGTACTCCCAAATTCATTCCTGGAAGCAAGACTTGAGCTCATTTTGTAGCCCTGATACCAAAACCAGAGAAGGACTCAACTAAGAAAGAGAATTACAGGCCAATATCCCTAATGAACATTGATACAAAAATACTCAATAAGATACTGGCAAACAGAATGCAGCAGATCATCAAGAAAATTATATACCATGATCAAGTGGGATTCATCCCAGAGATACAGGGATGGTTCAACATACATAAATCCATAAATGTAATACACCATATTAACAGAGCCAAGGACACAAATCATATGATCTTCTCAACAGATGCAGAAAAGGCTTCTGACAAAGTCCAGCACCCATTCATGATAAAAATGCTACAGAAAATTGCAATAGATGATCTTTATCTGAATCTGGTAAAAGCCATCTACGACAAACCAACAGTCAACAACATCCTAAATGGACAAAAACTGAAAACTATCTGTCTAAAATCAGGAACAAAACAAGGATGTCCACTGTCTCAATTCTTATTCAGCATAGCCCTGGAAACTTTAGCCAGAGCAATTAGACAAGAGAAAGAAATAGAAGGAATAAAGATAGGAAAGGAAGAAGTTAAACTAGCTTTATTTGCAGATGACATGATACTCTACTTAGAAGACCCCAAAAACTCCACAACAGACTACCAGATTTAATAAGCAAATTCAGTAGTGTAGCTGGATACAAAGTCAAAACTCAAAAATCAATAGCTTTCCTGTACATAAATAACAAACTCACTGAGACAGAAATCAGGGAAACAACATCTTTCACAATAGCACCCAAAAAGATGAAATACCTAGGAATCGATCTAACAAAGGATATAAAAGACTCCTACATTGAAAACTACAGTACTCTGAAAAATGAGATTGAAGAGGAGATTAGAAAATGGAGATATATCCTGTGCACGTGGGTAGGAAGAACCAAGACAGCGAAATTGGCCATACTTCCAAAACTGTTACACAGATTCAATGCAATCCCAATCAAAATTCTAATAGCTTATCTCACAGAACTAGAGAAAACAATTCTAAAATTCATCTGGAGCCAGAAGAGACCTAGAATAACAAAGGCAATCCTGGGCAACAAAACAGCAGGCATAAAATCCCTGACTTGAAATTATACTACAAAGCTACTGTGATAAAAACAGTGTGGTACTGGCAAAAACACAGACCCAAAGATCAGTGGAACAGATTAGAAAATGCAGAAACAATTTCAGATACACTAAGCCACTTTATCTTTGACAAAGGTTCTTCACTGGAAGAAAGATAAACTTTTTAATAAGCAGTGCTAGAAAAACTGGCTCTACACATGCCAAAGATTAAAACTGGACCCATATCTTTCACCATGCACTAAGTTAAAATCAGAATGGATCAAGGATATTATTAAAGCAGAAATATTAAATCTGCTGGAAGACAGAGTAAGTAAAACTCTTGAACACATTGGTGGGGGCAAAGGCTTTATGAACGAAACTCAGATTACACAGGAACTATCACAAAGAATCAACAGCTGGGATCTCACCCTACTGAGAAGATTTTGCACAGCAAGAGAAACCACCAACACAGTGAAGAGACAACCCACAGCATGGGAGAAAATGTTTGCCAGCTGTTCCTCAGACAAAGGATTACTATCGAGAACATATAAAGAACTCAAAACAATCAGTCCTCCCAGATTTAAAGACTCAATCCAAAAATGGACATCTGAGATGAATACACACTTCTCAGGTGAAGAAATACAAACAGCAAATAAATATGTGAAAAAATGTTCAATATCACTGGTCATTTGAGAGATGCAAATTGAAACAACACTGAGATTCCGCTGCACCCCAGAAAGAATGGCTACTATCAAGAAATCAAACAGTAACAAATGCTG
Organism: Dasyprocta punctata; assembly: GCA_004363535.1. NCBI lineage: Eukaryota > Metazoa > Chordata > Mammalia > Rodentia > Dasyproctidae > Dasyprocta > Dasyprocta punctata. Next base: position 59,966 of record RJWM01005796.1, on the reverse strand, counting down.
GAAGGGCTGTGGGGAAAAAGGAACCTTTCTCCACTGTTGCTGGGAATGCAGACTGGTGCAACCACTGTGGAAGTCAGTGTGGAGATTCCTCAAAAAACTAGGACTACAGGTCCCATTTGACCCAGCTATTCCCCTTCTGGGTATCTTCCCAAAAGAATTAAAAAACATCATACCACAGTGATATATGTGCATCCATGTTTATAGCAGCACAATTTGTAATAGCTAGATCTTGGAAACAACCTAAATGCCCCTCGACTCGAGGAACAGATAAAAAAGATGTGGTATTTTTATACAATGGAGTACTACTCAGCCATAAAGGATAAACTGGAGACTTTTATAGGTAAATGGATGTAACCTGAGACCATACTCATAGGTGAAATAAATAAGATATACGTGTGTAGCCAGGCATGGTGGTGCACGCCTTTAATCCCAGCACTCGGAAGGCTGAGGTAGGTGGAGTGTTGTGAGTTCGAGGCCGGCATGGGCTACAATGCGAGCGCAAGGCCAGCCTGAGCTATGTAGTGCGACCCTGCCTCAAAAAACTAGGGCTGGGAGTTTGGCTCAGTGGCTTAAGCGCCTGTCTGGCAGGCATGAGGCTGTGAGTTCAATCCCCAGTGCCAAAAAAAAAAAAAAAAAAAGATATACGTGTGTAAACACTGTATTGTCTCACTAGTGTGAGGAGCTGAAAGAAACAATATATATATATGTATATATACTTATATATATACATATGTACAATATATGTATATATAAACAATACGTGTGTGTGTCTGTGTGTGTATACATATATATATATATATATATATATATATATATAAAAGATAGTTACGCTGGATGTGGTGGTACATGTCTGTAATCCCAGCAGTTGGGAGGCTGAGGTGGAAGGATTGCTGCGAGTTGGCGAATTAAGGCAGAAAGCTACTTATATTTACTAAATACCTATGACCGCTCTGTCACTATGTTTTTCCTCTTAACTAATCCGTGTGGTGAATAGCGTTATTTCAATTTTGTAGACAAGAAAGTGAAGTAAACAAGACCTCTCAACCCATACATTCTTTGTTTCATTTTGTTTTTTTCAGATGGGGTCTCGCTTTATAGTTGAAGCTGGCCTTGAACTCACTACGTAGCCCAGGCTAGCCTCTAACTCATGGTGATCCTCCTGCCTCAACCTTTTAAGGGCTGGCATAACAGGTGTTGGCCACCCACGCCTGGCCCATACACTATGCTGCAATATAACATTCTCACCCCTTTTAAGAGGTAAAATCTATTCCTATACTGCTTTTACTCTAGTAAGTCCCACGACTTATTTAATAGGCAGGCTACTATGTCAGTTGCAGTTTCTGCTTTCTAACTCTAGAAACTTGATATGTCATAAAGGTAAATCCAGCATATTCTGTTGGATAGACAAATCATGTCAAAGAGCACTGAGATGTCAGAGAAAAAAACACCTTAGAGGTCTAGCCTAGTAAAGCCTTCAGTTGTCTCCATCTTGGGGCACTATATGACCATGACTGACCATAACCACAGGAAAGACTCAAAGGGGAAGGCAGAGCAGCTGAAATATGACCGATAATAGTCTTTTACACTTGATCTTAGCCAAAAGGCCGAGCAGCGATTCGATAATAGTCTTTTAAGTCAATAAATTTGGGGTAACTTCTTAGGCAGTAACAGAAACCCTGAATAATGTCCCTGGGACTTTAACCCTTGATCTTTCTTGAACCCAAAATTCCACATTCTTTTCATTAAACCATGTTGACTGAAGATAATTTTATTTTTAAAGGAAAAGTATCAATAATCATAATTTGCTGAAGACTGAATGGAAAAGTTAATGACAGGGCCAAAAGAGGCTTTGGAAAATCAGCAGACAATTATACTGTCTCCCCATCCACATCCACAGTGGAACATTATTTTGGAGAACACACAATTCAAAGTATAAACTTCACACTTACAAATTTGAAATTTTAATGTGACAGACCAAGAGAGAACCTATGTCTTGAAGACAGATTCATATAAAACCAAATTTAGAGGTCATCTACATAAAACCCAGAAAGCCAACTTTTAAAATTACAATTAAAAAGTTATCAAATGGCCCTTTTAATTTATACTATTTCGCAGTGTTTGTTGTTGTTGTTATTTGAGACAGGGTCTTACTATGTAGTTCAGGCAGACCTAGAACTAGCAGTGATCCTCCTACCTCAGACTACTGGAGTGCTGGGATTACAGGCGTGCACTACCCTGCCTGGTTATTCGGCAGTCTTTCTCATAGCATACAGGAAAGTTTGGAATCAAGTGAATTACAATTCCAGGTCTCCATTTACTAGGTTAAGATTTATTACATGAAAGATTAAGCTGCTTACAAAATATTAATTCACTGCCTGCCACATCAGACAGCAGACAGTAAGTATTGCTATTACATTTATTCCAGTTTATAATCCTTGCTTAATAAATAGAAACCCAGAGCAAGAAGACAGTAGATACATATCTGTGTCCTCATGCTAGGATAACCTAATATATCAATTCCCATTATAGATGGAAACCATATCCTCAAAGTCAGGGACCTGGGATTCCTCTTCTCTGAGCAACAGCACCGTTCATGTCAGCTTCGGAATCTTTCTTTTCTATGTCTCACAACTGACCCATATCCCCACACCCCTTATACAAAGTCTCTCTCACTCATGTGGTCAATGACTTATTTAAAAAGAAAAGTTTCCAGTTTAAGCATTTTGAAATTACTGTAGTTCTCTAAACTCAAGAAGTCTCAATCAACTGCTCTTCTGGCTACTAATAAGAAAACCAGTTTACAAAATCAGACAACCTAAGTGCCTAAGGATGTAGCTCAGTGGTACAGTGTTTGTCTCACATGTACTAGGACCTGGGTTTGATCCCTAGCACCAACCAGACAACATAAATTTTAGTGTTATAAAGGATAACTATGTAACTTAAACTGTTTGAAGACTGTGACTCAGTTCCAGGATAAAGCATGCCTTGATTTCTGGTCTTATTCTAAGAATAGTAACATTCACAACCTTTATCACTTTGTTCCTTCATGCCAGGCCATGAGTGAACACTAACATTATCAGAGACTCCAAACAGCAGTATACAATCAACTAACAGTCTTTAGCTCATTGTGTACCAAGATAGAAAATCAGGTCACAGGACAAAGTGTTACTTGATATAACCTTGATCAGATGGACAAAAAGCCAAATTTTCTAAGAAAAAAAACAGAATCTTCTTTCATAAACTGGCATTTATTCACTTATATTCTAAACTTTAAATTTCACATACCATGCACTATGTACCAAGTACTGTGCAGAAAGAAAAGTAACCTGGGATTAAGTTACCATAATCACCTACAAAGTGTATGCTCTATAAAAATCATACTTCCACCAATTACATTCTAGTGATTAGAGGTAAAGGCAAAAAAATGAACATGTTGATCCTAATGTTGGGCATTCGACCCAAAGTAAGAACTGAATACTGTATCTGAAGTCAAACAAGTAACTTGTATGTGAGTATTTTTCAAACCATGTTCCGTAACATGGTACTCGATGGTCTGTTACAGGAGGGAAATCTGGAAAAGGCTACATTAAAATAGTAAGCATGCTGTATTGAATGGTTTTCATAACCATTATTATGCTAGTCTATGTCATAAACAGAAAAGTGAAGACATGCAGACAGTGAAAAGATTTAGTACACACTATTTTACCATGATCCCCTGGCATGCAGTTGAGAAACTGATTTAGAGTACTGAATTCCAGACCATTAGATTTCACAAAGCAGTTAAATTTCAATTTTTAAAAAAACTGGGAACCCTTTTTTTGCAAATATCTAAAATCATTTTTTTCCCCCTTGTAGTACTGGGGATTCAATTTAGGGCCTCACACATTCAGGCAGACACTCTACCACTGAGTTATATCCACAGTCCCTTAATTTCATTTGGAGCCAGGGACTTGCTAATTATCCAGGTTAGCCTGAACCTTGCATTCCTCCTGTGTCAAGACTCCTGAGTAGCTGCGATTACAGGTATGGGCCACTATGCCTGGCCATCATTTCATTTTAATTAAAAATATCACTTTAAAAACAAAAAGAATAAAGCACAGACTTGTAAATTATAGATCAATTCTTTATATTAAATATATTTAACAATGTCCTCCTTTCTACCATTGCCCTCAGAGCAACTCACAACCTCTGATTTAGATCCTTACATCAAAATATAAATACTTGGAATTCTTATCTTCCATCAAGAAGATAAGAGAATTTCACATTACCAGCATTAAGACTTCTCTGCTGACTAGAGACATAGGTTTTGTGATAGAGTACTTGCTTGGCTTCCCAAAGCCCTGAGTTAAATTCCTAGAACTATTAAAAGAAAGTACTGCCCTGGTTTGATGTAACAAAGGAAAAGCCTGACATTGCTTAGCATTATGTCCTGAATCCTGATCCTAACATTTTCAAGATTGCTCATTATCATACAACAGACTATATGTGCTAACAGTTTGTTAATTCATTAACCATACTGTTTCACAGGTAAAAATTTAACTTTCAGCAAGATTCATTCACGGGCTACCACATGATCTTCTATATGGAAAAATATAGAACAAAATTCTCTTTATAAAATTCAACAATACCCAAAAGTTCAGATTATTAAACCACTGAAAGCAAAAACAAACACAACTAAACTTTAGCCCTGTAAGGTTTGATAATATGTTTAAATGTTTTTCCCCATAGTGTTGCTACTATCTATCTAATCACTTATAGGTATTAGGGATTGAACCCAGGGCCTTTACATTGAGCTACATCTCTAGTCTTATTTTTATTTTTCATTTTGAGACAAGTTCTCTCTCAGTTGCCAAGGCAGAGCTCAAACTTGCCATTCTCTTGCCTCAGTCACCCACAATGTTGGAATTACATGCACATGCCACTATGCCCTGCTCAAAACAAGCAGGTGATGTAGCTCAATGGTACAACACATACCTAATGTGCAGGTATAACACATACCTAATGTACAGGAGGTCTTGGCTTCCATCCCCAGCAATACTCCCCACACCCACACACAGAGACAAAAGCAGGATGCTAATATATATTAAATAAGTCCCTCTCACTGAATCCACATATACTTGGGAAAGAATAATAAACCAATAATTATAGTATATTAATAAAGCAAGGTTGAAAATTTCAGGGAATTAAATATTTTTATTGTTCTCATTTGTCAATATCATTTCTGATCACCTTTCAATGCAAATCAAGACTAAACAGAAAGTAAATGTACTATTATAGTTTTCACACTATATCAGCAATCCAAATACAGTAACTTCTCAAACCAGTAAAATTAGGCCATAAAGTTCCCATTATTCAACTTAACTTTTCTTCACTAGGTACAGTAACCATTCAGCGGTTACTGTAATACAAGATCAGGACCTAGCAACTAGCACTATAAATTCAAAATCAGGGAACCAACAGCTTATTAATTTGTCTAAAAGAAAATGTATTCACACTAGAAGACCCATTAGATGAAGAGAAGTTATAGTCAACACAATAAACTACAAATGATTAATAAATAACTGCTTGCTGTGGTTGATACATTGTGTCAACTTGAGAAGCTAAGAAGTTTAACTAAGGAACTAATCAGGTAGCCAGGGTTCTTACTTTGTAAACATTCTCATCCTGTGCAAGAGGAAGGTAAGATTTTGTGTGTGCTACCCCCTCCCTGGAGGGGCAGTGGCCAGTGTATAATTTAAGGGAGGAGAAGAGGCTTGCCCTCCCCTCCTTTCGCTCTTGTTGCTTTTTGCCGCCTTGCAGTGTTGCCCCTCACCATGCCACCCTGCCTTGGAGTCAGTTGCTTATGGACTGAAACCTCCACAAACTGTGAGCTAAATAAAGCTTTCCTTCCTTCATTTTGGGTATCAGGTATTCTGTCCCTGCAACAAGAGAAAAGTAACCAAGACATTGCTTTAAAAGTCATTTTGAAAGGCATGTAACCATGGGATGTCTCTTCTACTTATAACCGCTCATAAATAGTTTTTTGGCTTTTTGTTTGTTTTGTTTTTTTGATACCGGGGATCGAACTCAGAAACTTGTGCCTGCCAGGCAAGGCACCTAAGCCACTGAACTAAATCCCTGGCACCCTCTCATAAAGTAATAAAGGTATGCTCAACAAGAGGCTCAACTCTGCCTCTCATAAATAGTAGGTAGTCCACTGGCTAAAGGGTTTCAATAGGTACAAAAGCAGAAGTTAGGAGAGGGTGGGCAAGAGAAGGGTAAGTAAAAAGAATTAAAAGGTGTTATATATATGCACTAGCCCCCATGATGAATGTAATCATTATGTATTCCAAACATGTACTAATAAAAAATTTCTGAATTATAAAAAACAAAAACAAACTAAAGGCAAAAATTGGCAAGAAAAATCCTACAATTACAATTCTTTCATTAAACAAATAGTAACTAACAAATGCCTATTATGTACCAGGCACTGTTGAACCCTTAGGCAAAAGGAAACAGCAAAGATTAGTAAGGAAATGAGAAGGTAAAGGCATATAGGAGGACTTACCTAAAGGACAAGTAAATCCTTATCAAGTACAATTTGTAGAGCCGGGCGTGGTGGTGCACGCCTTTAATCCCAGCACTCGGAAGGCTGAGGTAGGAGGAGCATTGTGAGTTCGAGGCTGGCTGGGGCTACAACATGAGTGCAAGGCCAGCCTGAGCTACATTGTGCAACCCTGCCTTGAAAAATTAGGGCTAGGAGTTTGGCTCAGCGGCTTAAGCACCTGCCTAGCAGGCACAAAGTTGTAAGTTCAATCCCCAGTGCCACAAACACACACAAAAAAAGTACAACTTGTAAAAATCTAAAACAGAAAGATTGAATCTTGCAATACAAAAAGTTACTGTGCTAAAGTAATGAAGAGTAAGAGAAAAGAAAGAGTGAATGATAAAATGGAAAAAGTAAAAAAAATGAGTTTTTTTGGGGGGGTACCGGGGATCAAACTCACAACCTTGTGCTTACCAGGCAAGCACTTGAGCCACTGAGCTAAGTCCCCAGCCCCAGAAAAATGTTTTTGTGTGTGACTAGAAGTCATGGGTGGAGGGAGGCCCTAGGGACCATACCCAGGGCACTTAACCACTGAACTACATCCCTAGCCGTTTTTATTTTTTGAGACAGAAACTTGCTAAGTTACCCAAGGAGAGGGTGGGCAAGAGAAGGGTAAGTAAAAAGAATCCTTTTTATTGGCTTTGAATTTGCAATCCTCTTGGTCATTCTTAATGAACACAATACAACTGACTAACAACATATTAAGACACCTATGGAAGTGTCTTTAAAAGGTCCTACCAAAATGTAGGCTAGGGATATAGCTCAGTGGTGGAGCAGATTGCCTAAGGTGGGCAAAACCCTGGGGTGTGAGCACCAGCTCTGGGGAAAAAAAAAGTGTCATGACATTTAATAGGTAGATTCAGGAAAGCACAGGGAAGTCCAGCAGAAAAAAAAAAAAATCTGTATTCTCAAACTTCTTTATGAATAATTTTAAGGATTAAAGAACTCTTTATAATTACCAAAGCCCAGGAACTACCTCCACTCCATATATAACACATTGTCTTTCTGCACCATTTAACACACAGTAAATGTCCAGAAAAGTTAACTACGGGCTAAAGCTAGAAAAATGTATACTTTGTTTTACTTATATCTTTAACCAAGAATTGGTCAGCATTCTGAAAGTTTGCTTTTCATGACATTTAAATTGAAAATTCCTTTTAACAGTTCACTTGGATAGCTGTCTTGTCAAACTGATTGTATGTCTGATAATATCTACTACATTATAGCTCCTATTAGGGGCATCTCAGTAGTTATACATCAATATATATATTATTCCCCAGTACTACAAAAAAAATTAAAAAGAAAAAAAATATCAAACACCTGCAATCACAGCTACTCAGGAGACTAAGACCAGAAGATTCAAGTTCAAGGCCAACTTGGGCAACTTAGCAAGGCCCTGTTCTCAGAAACCACTGGGGAAAAGCACTGCGTAGCAGAAGGCCCTGTGTTCAATCCCCTAATACCACATAATCATCATCATCATCATCATAATAAATAATAATAAATTGTCATTTTTATCGTTTAGCTTACGGCTGGAGAATTTTTTAGTATTATATGTATAGGAAAGCTGTTTTATTTGTCTATTTCATTTACTTGTCTATTTCATTTGGTTGTATTTCAAAATATTTATTACAAAAAGAAGGTATTGGGTCTGAAAGGTTTGAGAATGACCACGTTAAAAGATTAGCATCAATGTAAGATATATGCAGGTCTTAACCCAGAAAAAAACAGAAAAGAATAAGTAACTGTGCCAATTTCTTTTCATTCTGATCATGCAAATTCTAAATCTGGTGAAAAGTGAACCTAATAAAACCTTTATTGAAGATGGTTCTGTAGGTTTAAAATCTATTCAAATCTGTAATGGCAAGGAGACATATATAATACTATATCTTGTCTACTAAAAAGGTCTCTGTGACACTTGCTGAAATCATAAAGGAGATTACCTATATTAACAGGTTTTCAAGGAAGACAAAACTAAGAGGTCTCTTTTGGGAAAGAAGCCCAACAGTCATCTTATAGAATAAAAGTTCCTATATCTGTATAAATAAGAACTGCTCATCATTCTCACATTGCCTTTCAATCAGGATTACACAGCTTCATTCCTTAGAATACTCAGCAAGCACTTGTATTAGGTGCATGTATTATCTCATAATGGGGTATAATAAATTGAAAGGGTCAAGTGATGAACTTCCAGTCACACTAAGAATTAGTATTAGAACACGATTGATAACTTCAATCCTCTTAGTCAAGAGTTTGAGAAACTAATAGTTTAAGTACACAATCTCCTGTGCTCCTAAAACTTCTCAAAAACTGTATGAGAAACACAAAATAAAATGTGATTAACACTAAGGTATGCTACAGAAAAACTAAAAGTAAGGCTTGCCTGCTTTTTGTTTTGTTTTCAAACTAGAATTTCCAGTGTTTTACTAAACTATATGCGGCATTACCAACTTAATTCCCAACTGACAAAAAATGTGAATACTTTTAGAAGTTTCCCTATCCCGCATAATTTGAGAGGGATCATCCGATCCCTCTGCTCTCACAAACCGCAAGAAGAAAAGTGACCCAACAGATACTTCTAAAACATAATAGCAGTGCCCAACTACTGAGCCCTGGTTCTTGTTCTAAACAATCCATCCATGAGTGTTTTGGCTAAAATTATATGGTCTCAGTTATCTTACTGAAATAGAAATAAAGCTACACCAAGCCAGGCACAGTGGTACACACCTATAATCCCAACACTCAGTAGGCTGAGTCAGGAGGATTACCACAAATTTGAGTCCAGACTGGACTACACAGTGAGTTCAAGGCCAGTTTGAACTATGTAAAGAGATCCTGTCTCAAAAAAAGAAAAAAAGAAAGAAAGAAAGAAAGCGAGCAAGCAAGCTACACCAAAATAAAACCTTAAGTAGAGGAAGACAAAGGACTATCCCTTTATTTACACTAGCATTTCTCAGCATTCTTGACATTTTGAGTTCAGTAATTCTTTATTGTAAGAGATTGCCCTGTGCATTGTAGCATGTTTATCAGCAGGATCTTTTGCTTCTGTTTGCTAGATAATAGTGGTAATCCCCGTTTCCCTCCCAGTTGTAACAATCAGAAATGTTTACAAACATAACACCTTGCTCCATACTATCTCTTTTATTACCCATGATTAAATTATGGAGAAATGAAACAAAAGTCAGCATCTACACCTTCTAATTTGACTACGGGGTGGGGAGGTGAAGTAACCTTTATCTTCTTTCTTATTTTTTGTAAACTGGCTGCCTGAAGGACCTTAGCATCCTCTCCCTGAACCAAAGAAAAGGTCACAAAAGAGCAACTAAACATAAAGAAACACAGAGTATTACCATCTAGTCGATACTTCCCCCCTCCCAAAAAAATGACAAGGAATTTCACGTGCAGTAAGATTTTTTCCTTCCTCATATAGAAAAAGTCCAGCAAATTCCATATGTATGTGTGTGTGTATATATATACATATGTATATAAATCAATATATATACATATATATATGTATATATATATGTATATATATCAGTAAAATGTCAAGACTAGAACTAACCTCCTACCCACAGGAACATAAATATACTATATCTGTTTCCTGATCTTGCAGGAAATACATTTATTGACACTGTTCAAACGTAACACTTGCATTTTATACCACAAAGATACTAAAACACTAAAGTCACTACTTTTAAAATGAAACTACTGGGTATTCAATTCATATCACTCATTCAATTAAAAAATATCTAGTAAGAGCCTGGTGTGCTACTGCACACCTATATTTCCAACACTCTTAAGAGGATGAAGTAGGAGGACTACAAATTGAGCCCGGCCTGGGCAACTTAAGTGACTTAGTAAGACCTTGTCTTAAAATAAAAAAAGACTAGGAATATAGCTCAGCGTTAAATCTCCAGTAATGCCAATAAATAAATAAGCTACTGCTATATTGCAGATAGATGCTAACCAAGTAGACTTGATAGACAGTCATTAACAACGGAGTTTAAGGTAATCTATTAAGTAAAATCTCTCAAAACCAACTCCAATCACTAAATTGCTTCTGCTGGTTCAACAGCAACATGAATTTTTATATGTGCTATCATGGCTTTCTCTAGGGTATACTTTTATCTTGCTTTTTCCTCTTCTACTCAGCCCAAGCTTGCTCTGCAGAGCCAGTTTCTCCCTCACTCCTCACTTTTACTTTTTACATAAACTTTACCACTGCTAAAAATAAATAAATAAATAAAATCTTGCTGCCTGGTGTGGTGGCCCAAGCCTGTAATCCCAGCTCTTGGAGGCTGAGGCCTTCAAGGCCAGGCTACGCTACATAGTGAGTTCAATGCCAGCCACCTGAACTACATGGTGAGACCCTGTCTCAAAAATCAAAAATAAATAAATAAATAGAAATCTTACAGATATCTACTTTTTCAGAAGGGGGTAGTTAACCCGGACCTTCACATTGAGAAATATCCCCAAACTTCCTGTTTGTTTGGTTGTTTAAGACAGGGTCTCACTTTATAGTGCAAGAACTCTTGTAGCTCAGGTTGGCCTCAAACTCATGATGATCTTCCTGAATCAGCCTTCTGAATGCTGGGATTACAGGTATGTGCCACCACACCCAGTTCATTTTTTATTTGCAAACACGGTCTCCATAACTGGGCTTTCTATTCTCCTGCCTTGGCATCCCACAGTGCTAGAATTACAGATGTGTACCACCACACTGAGTGTAGCTACTCTTTACTGTGCAGCAGCTAGAACACGTTCCTGTTTAGAGCTATGAAGTACAACACAATGAATACCTGCATAGTACCTGGTAAAGGGCTAAACTAAGTAACATTACTCACTGTTAAAAATGACATTTTATTAAACCAAGGAAGGCAATGCAACAGGGAAATAGAGGGAAAGAACTCTACTATTCCCTTTCGGCAGAGCCTCAGAAGTGAGCAATATAGGTACTCATCTCAATTACAATGGACTCTCATCTGAATGTGGGAAATGCCCTGATCTCCATGAAACATTTAAAAACCACCCTAGTCTCATCAGTACCAAAAGTAGGTTATCGAATATATAATTTATCTCATCTGTGTAATGATGCCACCAGATTCAATCTCATATAATAATCTCTGACCTTGATTTAATGGAGAAGGGAAAGGAGGTGGTATGGAGGTGGAGGGGGTATGTTTGGGATACTCCATGACACAGCCTTCTGTGGCATACTCCCCAGTCGTCCTTTGATGTAGTATAGTAACTCCATTAATCTTGACTTCACACATCTCTCAATAGGACAGTCAGGTAAGGTAAAAACTTCTGCAAAATTTCCTGAAGTATTTCTTTTATCACCTGACAACCCAAAAAAATATACAATGGCATTTTTACCCAATCATATACAAATCTGAAACCTAGGGGCTTTGGACCATGTAAAATCTGTTATTTTAAAATCCAGCTGGACATGGTGGCACACACCTGTCCCAGCACTTGGAAAGTTGAGGCACGAGATTTACCAAGAGTTTGAGGCCAGCCTGAGCTAAACAGTGAGTTCAAGGCCAGCCTAAATTACACAGCAAGACCGACCCAGTATTAAAAATAAATAAATAAATTAGATAAAATAAAAATTCCAAGTTTAAGGCTGGAACATAGTTCAGAGGTAGACTACTTATCTAGCAGGCACAAGGTCCTGGGTTTGATTCCTAACATCAAAAAAGAAAAAGAAAATCCAAGATTAGTACTCAATAAATTTTAATAAAATTAGCTTTGCTGTTAACGGAAAAAACACTTTTAATACAAGAAAAATTCCAAAAGTAATGTTCATTTGGAATGGAGTCTTCTTTGAAGCCTAACAGGTAACAGTGTTACATTTTCATAAACTCACTTTATGTTTTCTCCTCACTTCTTAGTATCTTCTCTCTAAATGAATCTTTCCTTCTCTTAAGTGGGACGATCAAACTAAAGACACACACAAAGCTAAGATCAGGATGAACACTAAGAAGTGTTATTTCATCAAATTAAATAAATGCAAACCTACATGCAGTTTAATTTATATAGCAATAAGGAAAACTATTTTTTTCCTTTTCTTTTCTTTTTTTTTTTTTTTTTTTTTTTTTTTTTGGTACCAGGGATCAAACTCACAACCCTGCACTTGCCAGGCAGGTGCTTATGCTGCAGAACTAAATCTCTGGTCCCTTCTGTTTCTTTTTTTGAAACATAATCTCTACATAGTTCAAGTTGGCCTTGATCTCTCTCCAAAATTATAACCTAAACTTTTTTGGGAGCAGGGGGCAGTACTTTTATATAGTTCAGACTGGCCTTGAACTCACTATGTAGCCTTGATTGTACTCAAACTTGTGGAGATCCTCCTGCCTCAGTCTCCCAGGTGCTGCAATTACAGCATACACCACCATGCCCAGCCAAAACTATTTCTCTTAACATGAACATTAACATTAGCCAGACTGATGAATTCATCAGAGTAATAAGACTAACAAAAAAAATTAAAGGTAGTTTCAAGGCTGAACACTAGGTAAGCTATTACTGTTGCCTGCATGTACTTTCAAATGTTTCAAGAAGTGTTATATTCTAGATCAAGTAAACAAGAAATAAGAACTGTAAAATCAACCTAGTCCCATTGAACATCCTTATAGCTCTGCTATATAGTGAATAAATCAACAACAGATGAAAGGGCTCCGAAGTAGTCCTTCCCACTAAGTAGGTAAATACTTAGCAACAGCCATTAAAAGCTGATGTAGGGCTCAGGATGTACCTCAGTGGTAAAGCACTTGCCTATTTTGTATCAAGTCCTGTGTTCGATCCCAAAAACCACAGTGGGTGGTGGGGGATGCTGGTGCAAACTAAATATCCAGTTCCTGGTGTTCAGTAAGAACAGCACTCAAAGGCAACAGTTCAACACCCACTATCACCACAAGAGTCAGTACCCTCTAGAGATGCAAATTTAATCTAGACAATGAAAACCTTTATCCATGATAAACTAGACCTGGCTATTCTCAGAAAGATAGCCAAGTTTCTCATAATATCTATGTAATTCAAGAAACTATGCATTCTACTGGGTATTTATAAAGAGGGAATATCTCAGAAAGATAGCCAAGTTTCTCATAATATCTATGTAATTCAAGAAACTATGCATTCTATGCTGGGTATTTATAAAGAGGGAATTTCAAGGTTACATCAAATATTATCTCTAGAAAAACTTTTCGATGTTGCCCTATTTAGATATAGACATATAGATCATATACAGATTACATTACCAGTGTTTGTTTGTTTTTTCAGGAGTAGAAATAGGTTTGCACTGAACAAGACACTTACTGACCTGGTCATGAGAAATGGCTATTAAACAAAATGAAACTCACTGGCTCATATACAAATCAAAACTGTAAGCTAGGTATGATAGCATATAACTACAATCCCTGTACTCTGGGAGGATGAGGTAGAAGGATGGAAAGTTTGGTCAATTTAGCAAGACCCTGTCTCAAAATAAAAAATAAAAAGGGTTGGGGACATAATTCAGTGTGCCTCAATCTCCAGTACATACTAAAAAACAAAAACAAAAAAACACTGTAACTCTAAGCCAAAAGCGTAATTACAGTGATTTACTACTGCACTGTGAAAATTAATAAACTGAACATTGTTAAAACAGATTTTAAGTGTTTTCACCACACAGACACACACACACACACACACAAAAGGTAAGTAAGGCAATGTGTATATAAGGACAGATTAAAATTTAGTGTGTTTAAATTTTAAAAAGTACTACATTGAGAGCCAGGCATGGTGGTACATACCTGTAATCTCAGCACTTGAGAGGCTGAGGCAGGAGGATTACCTCAAATTCAAGGCCAACCGGGGCTACAAAGTGAGTACAAGGACAGCCTGACTACATAGTAAGACCCTTTTTCAAAAAGAACTACATTAAAACACATTGCCATTAGGCCCCCTCAAATACTTCCCCTCGCTCTGAACACTTATCCTATCATCCTTGCCATTTTCTGAAGCAGTTCTCTTTTGTGGGTTTATGAGATACGACCAAAAGTACAGTGAATGTTAATGCCAAGTGCCATCTGACAGAAAGGCAAGCTCATAAAATACATGGTGTGTACTCATCCATATTCACTGGACCTGGCACCATGCAACTTCTGGCTCTTTCCCAAAGTCAAAATGACCATGAAAGATAAAGGTTCTGAACTGATTTAAGACATGGAGGCAACCATGACAGCACAACTAAAGACACTCAAAAAAGCACACTTCCAGAACTGTCATAGAAAGTGGTAAAAACAATGGGCTAAGTGTGTTCAAAGGGAGGAGTAGTATATTGAGAGGAAATAATAACAATGTGTCTTACTTTTTTTTAGTATTTAAATGTTCTCTGTATTTATCGATCTTACCATGTATGATTTAACCATTTCACAATGTACATATAACATGCTTTACTCTGTAAATATATAATATTTTACTTGTCAACTAAAAACAAAAGAACAAACAATGATCTACTAAGTGCTTCTCCCTTCTGCCTCGAACCCGTACGTCCTTTCGTTACCTCATGGTCTTGGGTATTCTCAATCTGAATTGGGTATTCTCAGTCTGAGTTCTATCTGTCCTTCAAAATTTAATTCAAATCCCATCTTGGTCTATCACACCTTCCCCAGTGGCACCAATGCTACCATACACTCTCTGAAATCAAAAGCACATATCAGGGCCGGGAGTTTGGCTCAGCAGCTTAAGCGCCTGTCTGGCAGGTGCAAAGCTGTGAGTTCAATCCCTGGTGCCGCAAAAAAATAAAAAAAAATAAAAAAAAAAAAAAGCACATATCCTCATTCGCTTTCCTGTCATTCAATAATAATATTTCAGTCAACAAATGGACTACAGGGACGGTTCCATAAAATTATATTGCATAGTGACATAGTAGCCACCTTTTTTTTTTTTTTTCTGGTACCAGGAATCAAACTCAGGACTTTTCATTTGCCAGGCAAGAACTATGCCACTGAGCTATACCCCTAACCCATGGTACCCATCATATACTCCATGATATTTCCACAAAATGAAACCACCTAATGCATTTCTTAGAACTCGTCCCACTCCCAAATAACGCATGACTAACTGTTACTTTGATACTTTTACTTTTTCCAAGTTTGTCTCTTCCTCTTTTTGAGACGCAGCCCCACTTTGTAGTTCCTGCTGGTCTCAAGCTCACAGCAGTTCTCCTGCCTCAGGTTCCTGAGTGCTGGGATCACATATATGCACGTGCCACCACACCTGGCATAAGTGAGGTTCTTAGAAGTAAGAACCACATATTCCTCCATATCACCTCCACAATATCACAAAGAACCCTGTATGTAAAATGGTACTTATATGGTTACATTCAATTGTGATAGGCCTCAGTTTACAAGTCAGGTATGATATAATAAATCAAACTAAAAAGAGCAAGAACTTCTCTGCATATCGAAAAAAGGTTTAGAAAGACACCCCAAAAGCCTTTCAAATATCCATTTAAAGTGAGGATTTCAAGTGATAAGATACAATAAAACTATGGAAATGTAAACTAAGTCTTCTCACTCTAAAAAGCAAATTAATGAATAGCAATTTTAAGATCCAAACAGCTAAGGTCACAACGTGTCACTGGTCACACACACTGGTTAAACTCCAGGAGATTCCCTATCTGTGTTGAGAGAGTTCTGGAGGTTCTAATGTGTGGTGGAAAAAAAAAAAAAAAAAGGTCTTCCTGACACTAAAATATGGCAGAAAGCATATAAACACAGCAAAATCATGTAGCATTCAATGGAACTATGATTAAATTAGAGTAAGGCAAGTAAAAAGGGAAGATAATGCTGTAGATATCTTAGCTGGGTGTGGTGGCACACACCTGCAAGCCCAGCAGTCTGGAAGGCTGAGGCAGGATGGTTATAAACTTGAAAATTCAAGCCCTGCCTGGGAAACTTAGAGATTTAGCAAGACCCTGCCTGAAAATCAAAAATTAAAGGACTGGGGATGTAGGTCAGCGCAAAAGCCCTGGGTTCAATCCCCAGCATCTCCCTCCAAAACCGTGAAAATACACACACACACACACACACACACCTTTTAGGTGCAAAGGCTATAAAATACTTTTTAGGGACTTATTCACTGTATTTCATTTGTGTTTCTAAGAAATAAAACACACAGGCACGCTTTAGTAGACTTTCTTCCAGATTCTGAGACACTATAAAAGGTGACTATAACACGCAGACACGTAAGACTGAACCTTGATACTTCAAAAACCCAAAACAGCTTCTGGGTTTGGGATGCTGGCACTAGCTAGCATACTGCAGAAGCGTTTTCTTCACAAACTAGACCACTAGTTCTCTACTGGCTGACAGCCTGGCAGAAACTAGTGAAAACCAATTTTATATCGAAGGAAGTAATTCCTAATATTGTGTCCTGAACCTTTTGCTTAACTGAACGGAGGGCGGAGGAACGGGTACGAGAGGTGGCACTAAAAACAGTGGCAGCATGAGACCCAAAATACTTTAAAACAACACGTTCTGCCTTCTTCCTAAATCATTTCCTTCAGTAGTGACAGGGAGCACAGTCAGTCTGCAAGCCATCAATACACCGCTATTTTCCCTTTCACAGAACCCTAGAAACCACTGAAGACCAAAATCCCTCTCCTCAGTTACCTTCCAGCCCTCTCTGTGATTCCTTCCCTAGAGACAAACGTCAAGAGGGCCAATACTGAGCAGTCCGTTATTCTCCCTCATCAACTATACCAAAGGTATAAAGTGAAAGTGATGAAAAGTGAGAAAGTAAACCGAAGGCCAGAAGCAACTGAGGAAAGTGTGTGTATGGTGGAAGGCATTATGGAAAGGAGACAAGGTGAAAAGAAGAGTGCCATAAAATTGAAGGAAGAGTTGTCCGGAGAATTCGCTAAGGAACACAAAAAGATGAAGGGGACGGCAGGTAAAGACAGGGAGAGAAATGAGTGACGAGGTGGTGCAACCAAAGAGGAAATAAGGGTTGGGCAAGAGTTACAGAGCCAAGGCCCCAACGCCAAGATTTGGGGCCAGTGAACGGAGGCGACCGGCAGCGGGTACTGGGGAGACCGCTGTCAGGGGGATGGGGCCGAAGATCCGGCTCAGAGACCTGGGGGGGTCAGGAATCTAAGCCAGTACCCAAACACAGAGGACAAGAGGCTCTTACCGGTAGTTTAGGGCTGACCTCGCCCTTGCAAAAGTGACAGAAAAATCGGTGGGCGGCTACAGCTTCCTCCTTCGCGTCCGCCCCAGCCGCCGAAGCCTCCGCCATTTTTCTCCTCCGCCGCGGCTGTCCGAGAAGGCGGCCGGCCCCTGCCTCCCAGGCCGCTACCTCCCGGGCAGCGGTCGCCGCCTCCGCCTCCACCCTTCAGTGCGGCCGGCAGCTCCAGAGCCCGCGTCGGTCACGTGAGTAGGCCGGACCCAGAGAGGCGACGGCATGGGCCGCCACCCCGCGGCCCGCCCACCAGCACCACGGACTGTAGGAAAAGAGAGTCGACCCGCCTCGGCCCGCCCGCCGGCAACTCAAATAAGCTCTCGCCCGTCCTCCAGCCTTCCAGCGAGAAGAAAGAGAGAGCGTCCCCGGAAGCCACCGAAAGTCTGGGGTAGAGCGGCACACCTTTTTTCTCTTCCCGCGTCTGTCTTGGTAGCTATCTACTTCCGGGAAAGAGCCGTGGGCTCCACTTAGGCGGAGCCGCGTGATATCGACGTGCTGAACGCGGCAGCCGTAGGATAGGAACCTTGGATTCTCCCTGACCCTGAGGTTAGTGGAAAATGACATCTGAACGAGGCGGCTCTGACTCGGCCAAAAGAGCATGTCCGCGACCGGAAACTGCGTGAAGGGACTGAAGAGCCAGGAGCCAGCACCTTGGAAATCCTTTCCGAGGATGGCAGAGGGTTTGAAGATGCTTCTCCAAACACATTTGGATGGTTGAAGTCGTCTCACTAATACCGAGTCTGGGGTGGGGGCAAAGAATTGGCATCTGAGGAATTGGCCATAGCTTGTGATAGGGGAGTAATCATTCAGTCACCTACATCAGTTTCTGTTTGTGTCTACATTATCAAAGAGTAAAATTTAAGAATTAAGTTTCTACTGACAGTATAACTCATCTCGTGTTTGGAACACTGTTGAGAAAATTTTACCTTGTTTCTTTTTCTAAATTGTCATTTCTTTATGGATCAGAAACAAAATTACCTGTTCATTAAGCAATGAAAAGTGAGTGACCTTAATTCTTTGTAGAATCTAAGGTCTGTAACGGATTACACAATCATGGATACCTAGTTGTTTTTTTTTAATTAGAATCACATGTACTCCTGTAAAAATACGTTTGATGCATAGATTTCTACTATTTTCCTGTGCATGTGTAATTTTTTTAAGTCGAATTTTAGTCTACATTTTTCTTTGCAATTTGCTTCTAGTGCTTTTTTTCCCTCTTTTCTCTCTCTCTCTCTCTCTCTCTCTCTCTCTCTCTCTTTTTTTTCTTGAGACAAGGTCTGGCAATGCAATTCAGGCTGGCCCTGAACTCACTGTGTGGCCCAGCCTGGCCTCAAACTGGCAGCAGTCCTGCCTCAGCCTCCCACTTGCTGGGATTACAGGTTTATGTCACTCACTAAGCCTGTCTTACAGTGTGAATAACTTTTGTGTTAATATGTATCATACTAAATCATTTTAAATGTTGACTTAGGGTAGCCCATTCTACACGAATACCATAATTTATCATTAGCCATTAGGCATTTCAGTATGTCAACACTGTGCCGAACTAGTACCAGGGGTTGTACTGCATGCCTGTAGTTCCAGCACTTGGGAGACTGAGGCAGGAGGATCCCCTCAAGTTTGAGTCCAGCCTGGAATAAATAGTACAAGACTAGCATGTCTCAGCAAACCAAAAATAAGTAAATAGACCTAGTGTCATTTTTTATTATTATCTTGGGATAGAGTATCTAGAATGAGATAGTTAAGTCAAATATATGTAAGATGTTAATGCTTTTCATATGTATTGACAAATTACTTTCCAGAAAGAATACACAAGTTTACAGCCAGGTGTGGTGGCACACATCTGTAATTCCAGCACTTTCTAGCCTGAGGCAGGAGGATCTCCAAAAGTATAAGGCCAGCCTGAACTAGTAATGCAAACAAAAATCAATTTACACTCTGTTTTTTTTCCCTAGTTTTGAGACTTCCCAGTAAAATGACTCAAGCTGAAATTAAACTGTGTTCTTTGTTGCTACAAGAGCATTTTGGAGAGATTGTAGAAAAAATTGGAGTGCACCTGATCAGAACTGGCAGCCAGCCACTTAGAGTCATTGTCCATGACACAGGAACATCACTAGATCAGGTATGTTTAGATAACATCAGTTTGTTCTCTTTCATTTGTTTCATTAATTTTTCTCACCTACCTTTGAATATTGTTACTAGAAATGTAAAGAAAGCCTGCCCTTGGTCAGAACAATGTTACTGGGGGTGTTAGAACATAGTAGTTAGGCCCAGAGATTTTGCTTCTCAAGAATGCCTAGTTCAGCTGGGCATGGTGGTGTACTCCTTTAATCCCAGCACTCAGGAGGCTGAGGCAGGAGGATCGTTGTGAGTTCAAGACCAGCCTGGGCTATAGAGTGAGTTCAAGGCCAGCCTTAACTGCATAGTGAGACCCTGTCTCAAAAAAATAGGGCTGGGGATTTAACTCAGTGGCATAAGTGCTGCCTGACAAGTGCGAGGTTGTGAGTTCAATCCCCGGTACTGCCCCCCACCCCCAAAAAAGAATGCCTAGTTCATCGTAGCTGTTTTTTTTTTTTTTTTTTTCTGAGACAGTCTCCCTATATACTTTAGGCTGGCCTTGAACTCCCTATGTAGCCCAGGCTGGCCTCGAACTTTGGGGTGATCCTCCTGCCTCAGCCTCCTGTGTGCTGGGATTATAGATGTGAGCCACCACACCCAGCCCATCATAGCTTCTTAAGTAAATTTTCACTCTTCCTGTGCCACACCTCATTCACAATAAGTCTACTAATCTCAGTATCACCTTTAACTAATGAAAATGACAGAAGGAAGTAAATCATATTATAAAAATAAAGATCAGAGGAAATATGAATATCATTGTAAGGAATCTTCCTTAATTTCTTCCATGAATGTTTGATTCTTATTAGTTCCTCCAAAAGAGAGAAGAAAAACAGAAGTTCTTATTTAGCCATCTCTTGATGCTTAATAAACTATTGGACAAAAAAATTGCCATCTAAATTGCCAGGTCTTTCCTCTCCTTCTTTTGGGTCCTATCTAGGTGAAAAAGGCACTTTGTGTCCTTATCCAGCATAACCTGGTGATATATCAAGTACATAAACGTGGTGTGGTTGAGTATGAAGCCCAGTGCAGCCGAGTGTTACGAATGCTTAGGTATCCACGGTACATCTATACTACCAAAGCTCTTTATGGTGACACTGGAGAGCTGATTGTTGAGGAGCTACTGTTGAATGGCAAAATGACAATGTCAGCTGTTGTGAAGAAAGTGGCAGACCGACTCACAGACACCATGGAAGGTGAGTACTATATCTACAGCTGTTAGTAAAAGCATACATTGGCTGGCTACGGGACTGAACTCTACCATCCTAGGCCATCTCACCTGCTGTTTCCTTCGTTTTACAGATGGCAAGACAATGGATTATGCTGAGGTATCAAACACTTTTGTGCAACTGGCAGACACACGCTTTGTACAGCGTTGCCCCATGGTGCATGCCCCTGAGAATTCAGACACGGGGCCTCCACTGCCTGCCCCTAGCCTTGTTGTTTATGAAAAGGACATGTACCTAGTTCCTAAACTGAACTTGATAGGTAAGAGATTTTGACCCTGGAACTGTGATTGCTTTAATTATAGATTTTTCTTCATTCATTGTTAAATGAATGAATCAGTTGACCATTTACCAAGTAATTGGTCTATGCTGGACATTGTGGTATATTGTAATGAAAAAACCATGATCCCTGACCTTTTGAAGCGTAAGTCTAAGTATAGAAAATATACCACATTAACCAGTCACATAGATACACAGACATGTATATCTATGGTAAGTTCCATGAAGGAGAGATATGAGGTGGGGAGGTTACAAAAAATACAATGAGGGACTCAGTTTATGTAGGGGGTGTTATGTAGGGGGTGATGTACATGTTTCATTGAGAAAGTAGCATTGGAATTAAATATGTAACAAAAGGAGTTAACTAATTAGGTAATAAAGAATAAGCATTTTTGGCAGAGGAAGTAGTATGCTGTGAGAGAAAAACAGCATTCAAGGACAGGAAAAGTCAGCATTGGCAAAAGCAAGGTGAGCAAACTAAAGAGAAAACAAGGTTAGGGAGACAGGTAGGGGCTGGATCACACAAGACCTTACACAGCATCTATTTTTTTTTCTTTTTGTTTTGGGAATCAACCTTGGGACCTCACACTGAGGTCCTTAGAGCATCCATTCTTTACCTTAAGAGCAAAGGAAAACTATGGAAAGTATATAAGCTTGGCATGATGGTGCATGCCTGTAATCCCAGCACTCAGGAGGCTGAGGCAGGAGGATTGCCACAAGTTTGAGACCAGCCTGGACTATATAGCAAGACCCTATATATAAAAAAAAAGATTGTAGACTTGAAAGTGTCATGATCTAGATTACTTTTTGATCCTCCTGCTTCAGCATCCCCGAGTGCTGGGATTATAGGGATGTCCCACACTCTTGGCTTAATTTACATTTTTAGAGGATTTTTTTTCTTTCTCCAGCAAAGAGTAGGTGTGGGGCCGGGGATTTAGCTTAGTGGCATAAGCAACTGCCCGGCAAGCACAAGGAAGTTCAATCCCCAATACCAAAAAAAAAAAAGAAAAGAAAACAGTAGGTGTGCAGGACCACCTGCATGACTCTCCTTGAACAAAGAGCAGTTACTCCCACTTTGGCTACACCTGGCCTTATCTCCATGTACTGATATGTACAGAGCTGGCTATGCCATTTCCTTTTCCTTTCATTTTGCTCTAAGCAATGTAAATCAGGCTAGCTGAGGTGCTGATGGGTAATCTTTTAAGTTAGGCAACAGTTGCTGTTTCCCCAAAACAAGGTTGAGCCAGTGGAGCTCCTGGGCTGTCAACTGGGTTGAACCTTGAGCTGAGAGGCTATGACTTCCCAGGGCAGAAAAGTTTTCATATAAGAGTTAACACACTGCCCCCTAAGCATTAAATGCTACCTCATTTGTACTGTGCAGATGGGTCTTTATGCATATCCTTCTCTTTGCATAATGCAGAGATGCTTTCAGGCCTTCAACATAACTCAGTTCACAGTACTCACGTATTTCCCACAATTCTCACAGTCACTCATCCTCAAGCCACTTCCTTCTTCACAAATTAATAAAATCCAGCTTAGGCCCTGGGTCGAGGCCTTCGTTCCAATGAACCTTCATCCTGGTCAGACTTAGGACCCCTTGGCTCCCCATAATTATTATATACCTTAGTGTCTTTATTCTCGCTGTGGGTTACACTGGAAGTGGTAGATTGGAATTAACTCACTGGAATTCCAATAACTTTTCTGTAGGATTACAAATGTGAACTTCATGGACCATGACAAGAATGGAAAAGGGCTCTTTATAACAAGGAAACTAAGCCAGGCATGGTGGCGCACGCCTTTAATCCCAGCACTCGGGAGGCTGAGGTAGGCGGAGCGTTGTGAGTTCGAGGCCAGCCTGGGCTACAACGTGAGCACAAGGCCAGCCTGAGCTACACAGTGCGACCCTGCCTCGAAAAACCAGGGCTGGGAGTTTGGCTCAGTGCCTTAAGCGCCTGCCCTGGCAGGCGCGAGGTTGTGAGTTCAATCCCCGGTGCCGCAAAAAAAAAAAAAAAAAAAAAATAAGGAAACTAGGTGTGGTAGCATACGCCTGTAATTCCAGCACTCTGTAAACTGAAGCAGGATGATCACCATGAGTTCCAGGCTAGCCTGGGCTAGATAGTGAGTTTAAGACCAACCTGAAGCCGGGTGTGGTGGCACACGCCTTTAATGGCAGCACTCAGGAGGCTGAGGTAGGAGGAGCTTTGTGAGTTCCAGGCCGGCTTGGGTACAACGTGAGTGCAAGGCTGGCCTGAGCTACATAGTGCGACCCTGCCTCAAAAAACCAGGACTCAGAGTTTGGCTCAGTGGCTTAAGTGCCTTCCCTGGCAGGTGCGAGGTTGTGAGTTCAGTCCCCGGTGCCACAAAAAAAAAAAAAGACCAACCTGAATTACAGAGCAAGACCCTGTCTCAAAAAGAAAAAAAAAAATTGGGATGGGGGTTTGCAAAGGTAAATGTATACAAATGAATGAAAAATTAGATATAAAGTGGTAAGAAAGTTATCAAAAATTACAGCTGAATTGCACATGTCAAGGGATGATGGTGCCATTCACTAAAAGGAACCATTGGAGAAGGACCAGTTTGAGAAAAAAAGATGAATTTCTTTTTGAACATACTGAATTTCAGCCAGATGTGGTACACACCTGAATCCCAGCACTTGGAAGTCTGAGGCAGGAGAATCACTGCAAGTTCAAGGTCAGTCTGGACTACAAAGTGAGTTCAAAGACTGCCTGAACTGCATAGCAAAAGCCTATCTAAAAAGACAAAATAAAATTTGAACATAACGAATTTCAGATGACACCATTGATTTAAGCTTTTTGTCCCTCGTCAGTCTTCTAAACAATTCTAAATTATAGGTAGCAGGTAGCTACAGACATCTTTGGGATGAAGAGACACCTGCTCTCAGCTTTGGTAATTTCCTACCATCATAGGATTTGTAGCTGATCTGTTGGTTTATTTTATTTGTCAGGGAAAGGTAAAAGGAGAAGATCATCTGATGAAGATGCTGCTGGTGAGCCTAAGGCCAAGAAACCAAAACGCTCCACAGATAACAAAGAGGTAATGGGGCTTCTTGATAAGGAATCCTCACTCTGAAGCAGGCCAAAAAGAGCACTCAGATAACAATGCCAAGGGAATGTAAAGGTTCTTAAGCTAAGAAAAAGTAAGATTATGAACTGTAGTAAATATTGGCCAGGGGTAGACCAGTGAGCAGTTAACTCCATAGCTGTCTCCCTTCTGAGGCCTGACTTATTTTATGCATTGAATAGAGGTAGCAGATCATGCAAAAAGAAGGCCTAGAAAAGTTTAAATCATTACCAGTAATGAGAAATGAGTCTAGAAAGATACTTATGCCTGAACTCCTATATTCTAGTGCCTTCTTGTCATCCCATAAAGATGGTTAGTAAGCATCCAGTATCCAAGTTAGAATGACCATAATAGAAGGATTCCTGCCTTCTAATTATCTGGTCCCTCATAAGCTTCTTAATCTTAATGAAGGACGCCACCACCTAGGACATGATATCACTTGCTTACACCAAAATCCTTACAACACTCCAATCTCACAGAAATACCTATCCAGTTTATCTCAGATCTAACTGCTTATCTTTTCCATTGATCTCTCCCTAGTCTAAAACACTATCAACTCTTGTCAACCAACACCAATACTCTTAACAATCTCCCCTCTTACCCACTTAGCAGCCAACATCCTTTTCTGATTGTTTAAAAAAAAAAAATCATTTGGGCAGAGGAAGTAGGTCGGTGGAGTGGTAGAATACTTGCTTATCATGCATAAGACCATGGGTCTGATCCCCAGCACTGAAAAAAAAAAAACTATTCATTAGATTTTTTTTTTTTCGTACTGGGAATTGCACTTAGGACCTCACGCTTGCCAGGTGCTGTGCCACTGAGCCATATTTCCAACTAGATTTGTTTAAGCTTCCTGTTGCTCTTAGAAGAAATCCAAGCAAGGCTGGCCTGAGCTATATAGTGTGACCCTGCCTCAAAAACCTAGGGCTGCGAGTTTGGCTCAGTGGCTTAAGTGCCTTTCTGCCAGGCGTGAGGCTGTGAGTTCAATCCCCGGTGCCGCGAAAAAAAAAAGAAGAAGAAATCCAAGCTATGGACTATTGAGCCTTTCATGATCTAGGTTAGCGATGGCAAAACTTTTAGAGACAAGTACCCAAGGTGCAACCTCAAAACCACTTATTTATAGAAAAATGCCAACATTGGAGTAACTTGAATACTGAGGTTTTAGTTTAGAAAAAAATGACTCATACCTTACCATCTTTTGTTTTAGAAGAAAAGCACAATGACACACGCGCCATAGGTTTGTCACCACTGATCTAGGTTGTTACATGATCTGCCGAAATAAACCAAGTCTTCCCACTCTCCTCCTTGCTCACTATGTCCTCTCTGCTGTCTTTCTGTCTGTTAAACATGTCAAGATTTTGCCTTTATTTTGCTTTCTACTTTAAATAAGTTTTCCCATATCTTCATGTAGTTGCCTCTTTGATCATTCAGCTCTACTAATGCTAAATGTTATTTCGTGAGAGCTCAAACATGATTGGCCACCTACTTGAGTCTCCATGCATTTCCCTATTTCATCTTTGCAGCATCCATATTCATAGCTAAAATTACATATTTTTGTACATGTTTGTCTTTATGCTCCCAGTTAAACTTGAGGGCAACATCCTGTCTTGCCACCTGGAAACTAGCAGAATCTCAGCAAATACTTTCTTTCTTTTTTGTTTGTTTTTAAAGCAGGGTCTTACTTTGTAGCCCAAGCTGGCCTCAAACTCACAATCCTCCTGCTTCAACCTCCTGGGTACTGGAATTACAAGTGTTACATCATCATGCCCAACTTCAGCAAATATTTCTCAGTTAACTAAGCGGTTTGGATTTCATCCTGAAGGCAGTGGGGAGCTATTAACTGTTTTTAAGCAGGAGAATGAAGTGACTGGATTTATACTTTAGAAAGATTATTTACGTTATAATTCATACAGGTCTGTAAATGGATTGCAGAGTCCATTTGTACTTGCGTTCATGTGCATTGTACAGGGGAGCTCTCCTTAGCTCTCTTCAGATTCTATAACTGTGACCCAAAAAGGTAAAAAAGCACTGCTCTATGAGAAATGGGAGCTGGGGATATGGCTTAGTGGCACAGCACCTCCTGGAAAGTGGGAGTCCTGAATTCAATTCCCAGTACCAAAAAGTTTAAAAAAAAAAAAATTTACTTTGAGAAATAGGGAGAAGGATGCAAAAGCAAGATTATTTATTTGTTTTCTTTTTTTTTTTTTTTTTTTTTTTTTTGCAGCACCGGGGGTCAAACTCATAACTTTGCACTTGCCAGGGCAGGCGCTTAAGCCACTGAGCCAAACTCCGGGCCCTAGTTTTTTGAGGCAGGGTCACATTATGTAGCTCAGGCCGGCCTTGTGCTTGCGTTGTAGCCCAAGCTGGCCTCAAACTCACAACACTCCTAGTACCTCAGCCTCCCAAGTGCGCCACCACGCCCAGCTGCAAAAGCAAGATTAGGAAAATATAGTCATTCCTTTTATAGTGTCTATTAGTTTAAGGAAAAAGAAAGTAAAAACCAGTTAAGAACCTGTTGTTGTCTGGCAAGCACGGGGTCATAAGTTTGATCCCTGGTACAAACAAAAAAAACCCATTGTTGTAATCCACTTAAATCATGATTAGAGCCTAAAATAATGACAGGATAAAGAAAAGCATAGCTGGGTATGATTGTACAATCCTGTAATCCCAGCGCTTGGAAACATTGTGAGATCAAGGCTAGCCTGCACTATAGATGAGGCCATCTCCAAAAAAAATAGACATTATCTGCGGTAACAGATAATGCCAGTTACCAGTTACCTTGATCTGATCATCATGCATCTTACACATGTACTAAAATATCACATTGTAGCTGGTCATGGTGTTACATGCCTGTGGTCCCAGCACTTGGGAGGCAGAGGCAGGAGGATCACCATGAGTTCGAGACCAACCTGGGATACATAATAAGTTAGAGACCCTGTCTCAGAAACTCCCCACCCTCAAAAAGGAATACCCCCCTGTACCCATAAATATATATAGTTAGCTGTTTTATATATGGAATCTGGCTGGACATGATGGTGCCTGCCAGTAATCCAAGCTACTCAAAGGGATGAAGCAGGAGAACTATAAATTTAAGACCCTGTCTCAAAATAAAAATGTCTAAGGATGATGTAGCTTAGTAGTAGAGTCCTTTCCTATCATAAAAGCCCTGCGGTTCAATCCTCCATACTGCCAAAAAAAAAATAACACCAAGAAAATATGGTGTCATAAAATCCAGGAAGTCCCATAAGGTGACTTTATGTCAGAAGAAATATCCAGCTGTATCATGTGCTTCAGAACAGTCAAATAAGATCAGAACTGGAAAGTATTCTTCATTCTTTGACTTTAGCAATAAGGAAGTCCTCAAGGACAGTAGTGGAATTTCACTGGAATGACAATGACAATTGACATTTCAGTACAATGGTGGAAAAGGGTTGAGTAGATCTGGATGAGGTAGCTGTAGGGATGGGCATTTCTCTGAGAAGCTTAGCTATGATGAAGATGAGGGAGGCATAGAGTTAAAGGAAAATTCTTCTAGAATAAAAGAGACTTAAACGAAACAAGAAAGGCTGATAAGAAAGAGAAATTGAAGATTAGTAGGACAGGAAGGAAAATTGAGCTGGATCCCTGAGAATAAAAAAGCAAGATTTAGAATAACAATGTGTACACTGACCTTAAGTAAAAGGAGGACCATTTTCCATCATAATAAAAGTGAGTAAAAATACAAATTGAGATAGAGAATATATGTTTGCACAAAGTTGAATGCCTAATGAGCTCTGGCCTAATCACTTCTATTTTCTCTGTGAAATCAAGGAAGGACATCTGCTGAGAGTAAAAAGGAAAGGGTCAAGTAGGAGACTACAGGCTAACAGCGAACTGTTAAAATAGAGAATGTTTAGAGAAACTGTTTGAAATTGGAATTTATCACGATGCTAATCTATATGAGTGAATGATCTTTTTCTCAGACTAATTTAGTTGTTACTGTATAAGAAAAACGGTAAACCATTAAATCCTAGCTCCTCACCAGAAAACCCTGCACTGTATTTAAATGTTTCTGTAATACTCTTCTCTTCTTCAGCCTATTCCAGATGATGGTATTTATTGGCAGGCCAACCTTGACAGATTCCACCAACACTTCCGTGACCAAGCCATTGTGAGTGCAGTTGCAAACAGGATGGACCAGGTAATATTTCAGTGGATTTGTCAGTGATCATCAGGAAATGAAGGTATTCAGTTTGTTGCCAGTGTAGCTATTAGCCATTGGCAAAAGCTGAAGACAGCACAGTGAATTCTGAATTTCTGTTTACTTTTTAACCCCAGACAAGCAGCGAGATTGTGAGGGCCATGCTTCGAATGAGTGAGGTTACTACTTCCTCTGATGCCCCCTTCACTCAGCCATTATCTTCCAATGAGGTGAGTTTCATGTTTATATGCTAGCTTTCGGACACATTCTTGAGTATTATAACAATTTTTATACATAGAGCCTGGGTTATGTGTTAGGTTGAGGCCTAAGCCTTGAGAAAAAGGAGTTTTGTTGTCTAGGGTGGGGCAAGGATTACCTTCGAGTGGTTAGCACTGAAATGTTCTGTTTCTTAGTATCCAGATTTTAAAAACCTACACAATTAGCCAGATGCAGGGGTACAAACCTGTGATCCCAGCACTCTGGGAACATGAGGCCAGAGGATTGCAAGTTCAAACCCAACCTGGGCAACCAAGACCCTGTCTCAGAAATCAGAAATAAAAAAGGGCTGAAAATATAGTTTAGTGCAAAGGATCTTGGTTCAAACTCTGATACCACAAAAAATATATATATTTATATTTATATATATTTACACATATATATGTGTATGTATATATAGTTATATTGTTTTTAAACTTTTAAAGTTTTAAACTTTTTTGTTTCTTTGTTTTTTGATATAGGGTCTTCCTGTGTAGTTCAGACTCATTATGTATCCTCAAACTCACAGCAGTCCTCCTGCCTCAGCCTCCCAAGTGCAGGGGTTACAGGCATGCTCCACCACACCTGGCCTAAATTTTTTTAACTTATTATGCAACAAAGGTAAATATAAATTTTTTTCTAGTGACAGAAGTAATTTTGTGACCCATATTCAAGTTACAATGAAATGTGTAATTTTCAGTTATAATTCCTTACAGTTCCTGAAAGTACATTTTCAGGAGTGACAGAGATATTCTGTATCTTCTTGTGGCTGATTAGATGCACAGATTTCTACAATTGTCAAAACTCATGAAACTGAACCCTTAAAATATGTGCTTTTTATTTATTGTAACATACTTTAATTTAAAATATGCATAGTTTTGCATAATCCTAGTCCTAGAGATCCTTGTCAGGAGATTGGTATGTATCTTTATTCAGACCTTTTTTACACATGGGCTAACATGGGTATATGTATTTTTAACTCCAAAATGAGACTGTACTATATATACTATACTATAACTTGTTTTTGCTTTTGTTTTGAGGTGCTGGGAATCAAATCCATGACCTCACATATGCCAGGCAAGCACTCTATTGCTGAGCTACATCCCCAGTCCTGTAACTTCTTTTTAGATAACAATAGCTTTTCATGTCAGTATTCATAGATGTCATTCTTTATAATGATGATATCATATTTCACATAATGGCCAGGCTGTAGTTTAATTAATTCTTTATCACTGGTCATTTAGATTATTTCTTATTTTTCACCATTAAAAACAATGCTAATATGAATACTTTCGGACATTTTTATATTTGATATCTAAAATTAAAATGTCTAACTGGGCATAATGATGCACTCCTGTAATCCTAGTACTTGGCAGGTTGAGGTAGGAGAATCAAAGTGAGATTGAGCCCAGCCTGGGCTACCTAGTGGGTTCAAAGTCAGCCTGAACTGTATAGTAAGACCCTGTCTCCCCCCACAAAAAAAAATTTAAAAATAAACAAAATTAAAATGAGCCACGCATGGTGGCGCACGCCTTTAATCCCAGCACTCGGGAGGCTGAGGCAGGATCATCGTGAGTTCAAGACCAGCCTAGGCTACAATGTGAGTTCAAGGCTGGCCTGAACTGCATAGTGAGACCCTGTCTCAAAAAATAGGGCTGGGGATTTAGCTCAGTGACGTAAGCACCTGCTTGGCAGGCGCGAGGTTGTGAGTTCAATCCTCGGTACCAAAAACAAAAAAAAATTTTTTTTAAATAAAATTAAAATGTCTTACTTGCATGGTGGTATATACCTGAAATCCCAGCTACTTGGAAGGCAGGATTCCAAGTTCAGAGCCAGTCAGGGCAACTTAGTGAGACTTTGTTTAAAAAACAAAAAACAAAAAAAAACAACTAAGGATATAGCTGTAGTTCAGTAGCAGAGCACTTGCCTACCACATGTGAGATTCTGGATTCAATCCCCATAACTACCAAAAAAATTTTTATTTTAATTATATCAGCAATTCTAAATTCTGAGGACCATTTTCTACATCTGCTTTTGCTTCATAGATCTTCAGATCCCTACCTGTTGGCTATAACATCTCTAAGCAAGTCCTTGACCAGTATCTCACTCTGCTTGCAGATGACCCAGTAAGTCTGTTTTGCTGGGACTTTTTTCCCTGCTCTGTTTACAATTTACTTCTGCCTAATATCAGTCTCCTATAGCCTCACTGTCTACCAAGCCAATTCAGACAATTTGCTTACCATCATCTAATAGGAGGGTTACATGTTGCAGACTCTTGGCAGATTTACTCCACTGGAAACAGAATCACTGAACTTTTCATTCAGTTAATGCTCTCTCTGTCTTTCTTTTTAATAGCTAGAGTTTGTTGGAAAGTCTGGCGACAGTGGTGGAGGAATGTATGTCATCAGTATCCTTGCCTTATCCTGTCTGTATCCTTACAGTCAGGCACCTGAGCCATGAAGCAGAATGGTGTCTTATGAAATAAAGTTTTGGTAATAGTATACTAAACCAAAGTGTTGAAGAAATTTCCGATTGTTCCTATGAGTCTTTAATAAATTAAATTAATGGTAAAGAAGTAAAGACTTTTAATCAACCAGAAACACCTTTACTTAAGTACCTTCATTAATAAATTTTAGGATTTTTTTTCTTTTTCTTTTCTTTCTTTCTTTTTTTTTTTTTTTTTTTTGGTACAAGGGATCAAACTCACAACCTTGCGCCTACCAGGCAGGCGCTTACACCACTGAGCTAAATCCCCAGCCCTATTTTTTGAGGCAGGGTCTCACTATGCAGTTCAGGTCAGCCTTGAACTCACATTGTAGCCCAGGCTGGTCTCGGACTCAGAATGATCCTCCTGCCTCAACCTCCCGAGTGCTGGGATTAAAGTTATGTGCCACCATGCCCAGCTCAAAACTGAAAGGGGAAAAATTTTAAGATATTTATATAATAAATTAATGTGAAAATGAAATAACATTTAAATTTTAATGAGAAATTAGGAATTTTAGAATAAAACTAAGGTCAGAGTGATGAGTCCAAAATACTACTAAATGACCTTAATCCTCTACATAAAGACTTCTATAAGGCATTAGCATCCCTAGCCACAGCCACTCTGGAGTCTGTCATACAGGAGAGGTAAGGGGGTCATTTGAATTTGGGTTGGGGTCAGACATTTCCTATCCATACCCGATTTGATCCTTAAGCAACCATTAGGCACACTATGGCATACTTTGCCCCATTTTTCCACTGGACTGCTATGGATACCATCTACTACTATTCTTTACTCTAAAATATCCTACTGTTCAATTCCCAGTGATGCAAATTAGTGAACCTCCTTAAAACCTTGTACTGCAAGAGCTATGAGTCAGCAGTTAATGACTGCCTTATAATTAATAACACCGTTACCAATTTGTGGGGCTGTGAAAGTTGTCTGGTTGCTGTTCCTCTGATACTGGCTTCACACATGGACAACTTTCCCCTGAGACTAAGAGCCAAAGCTAATCTATATTGGCATGCCACTTACAGCCTTCATTCCTTTCCAGATTTGGATCTCGATGTGCCAGAATATTCCGTCTGGTTTTGCAAAAGAAACACCTAGAGCAGAAGCAAGTGGAGGACTTTGCAATGATTCCTGCAAAGGAGGCAAAGGATATGCTATATAAGATGCTCTCAGAAAACTTCATATCACTCCAGGTAACCAATGGTGTATAATCGCCAACCAGCAGAACTGGTGAGAGAAGCTCCTGAGAGTCTTCAAGCAAACTCTAGCTGTGAGACAGAAAGAATTATTAAGACAGATGGGCTGGGGATTTAGCTTAGTGCTGGAAGCACCTGCCTGGCAAAGCACAAGGTTGTAAGTTTGATCCCAGTACCAAAAAAAAAAAAAAAAAAAAGACATAGCAAGCACTTGAAGGGAAATGTGGAACTTTAACTGGCCCATAAGAAATAGAGACAGCCAAAAAATTGCCATGCCCTACTAGGTCTTTGTAGCTGCATTTAGTCAGGAAAGAGGTAGAATGGATTATGGAGTCAAATCATAGCTCTGCCTCTTTACCTAGCTACATTGAGCAAGTTATTTTCCCCATATATAAAATGGTTACAGACCTAGATGTGGTGGTGCACACCTGTAATCCTAGCACATGGGAGGCTGAGGCAGGAGGATTGCTGTGAGTTCAAGGCCAGCCTGGGCTACATAAGTGAGTTCAAAGCCAACTTGCACTACCCAGCGAGACTGTCTCAAAAAAACAAAACTAAAAATGGTGATAAGTGGTGGTAATACTAATATACCATAGTTTGTTGTAACGATCAAATACAATCCACCTGTCTCATAGCGTTTTCTCATTAAATATTAGTTGCCTTCCCTTTCTTTCCCACTTGGGATGTTTATAGGGAAGTATTAGTGGGAGGGCTGAGTACCTCTGAATGTTATGGAGGTTTATTTTGCCAATTCTGAAGAGCAGTGAAATTTTTCTTACTTTTCTATCTATGGAAAATAGGAAATTCCAAAAACACCGGACCATGCTCCATCCAGGACCTTCTATTTATATACTGTGAATGTCCTATCAGCTGCACGAATGTTGTTGCACAGGTGCTACAAGGTAACCCCGCGTAGACCCTCTCCCCATTTCCTCCACACAAAGGGCTCTCTCCTGTATGCTTCTTTTACCTGTTTTACCCGAGCTGCTAAAATACAACTGTGTGTATTTCTAGTCTTTCTTCTCTTTCCTCAGAGTGTAACCAACTTGATAGAAAGGCGGCAATTTGAAACCAAAGAAAACAAGTGAGTAGCATTTTCAGTTGAATCATTCAGATTTTTCAAGTTCAAGGGTCTGAGGGGAAATTTTCAATAGAAATGAAGACAGTATCCTCCCACAGTGGTGGGATTACAGGTGTATACCACCACGCCTAGTCCTTGAAGACAGTATCTTAATAACCAGTCTAGTTCCACTGAGTGATCGTCTTTTCGTTGGCATAAATCATGCATTAATCTATACTTTTCCAATATACCCCTAGTAAAATAATTTTGCAGCTTCAATCTATAAGAAAACTTCAAACTCAGGAGTTGTTATATTCCCAATTGAATTTATAGAAAATGTCCTTAGACAATGATATGTTCCACTTTGGCCCGATATATGGTAATGGAGGAAGTTGTGTCTCAGATAAGGGGTAAGAGGATCTTAAAATTAGGGAACATGCCTCAGAGTTGTGTTTGTCTGATAGGCGTCTACTTGAAAAGTCTCAGAGGGTAGAAGCCATCATTGCATCTGTGCAGGCCACAGGTGCAGAGGAAGCACAGTTGCAAGAAATAGAGGAGATGATCACAGCCCCTGAGCGTCAGCAGCTAGAGACCCTGAAGCGTAACGTCAACAAGTAAGCTTAATTTGAGACCTGTATTTCAAAATACCTTCTGCAACCTAGCACAAGTGAACCTAAAATTGTGAGAAGCTGAGAGTGACCAAAGCTTTAATCTGTCTTCTTTCCCAGCCCAGTTAAAGAATTTAATCCACCTATTTTTCTAAACCAGCAATTCTGAAGACATCCTCAACTTCTCTGCACTGTTAACTCCATTTTCACCAAGCATTCTTTTACTTTAGTAATGTGTCTCAAATCTGGGCATGGATATAGCTCAGGGGGACAAGCACCTGCCTGACAAGTGCAAGGTCCTGAGTTTGATTCCCAGTACAAAAAATAAAATAAAATAAAATAAAATCTGGCCTTTCATCTTGACCTCCATACAGGCCTTCATCACATATTTCCTAGACCTTCACAATGACCCCCCCCCCCCGCCAAACCATCCCTCAGAATACTTGCAGAAGTATTATCTTTAAAATGATTGGTAACATTACTGTCTGTCTTCAAATGATTTATTCCTTATGTGTACAGCATAAAGACCAGACTCACTGGCATGACAGACAGAGCCTTTCACAATTTTGTAGCAGCCTGTCTCCGTCTTCATTTCCTTTCATTCCTCACCACTCACCTTTATGGGAATTGCATTGAATGTGTTGATTGCTTTGGAGAACACTGTCGATTTAAGTCTTCCAACCTGCAAATGAGAGAGGTCTTTCCATTTATTTAGGTCTTTAATTTCTTTCAGCAATATTTAACTGCTTTCTTGTACTAGTCTTGCAACTTTTTCGTTAAATTTTTTTAAGTGTTTTCTTATTTCATTTTTAGGTCATTCATTGCTAATGTACTGAAAAACAGATTTTTGTATTTTGATTTTATATCCTGCAACTTTGCATATTTGTTTATTCTAATAGTTGGGGAGGATTCTTTGTAAGAAAATATATATATACATGATTGTGTCATCTTTGAACAGAGAAAACTTTACAACTTCATTTGTAATCTAGATGCCTTTTCTTGCCACATTGCCCTAAATACAACCTCCAGTATAAGGTTAAGTGGAAAGAGTAGACAACTGTGTCTCGCAGAAGCTTTAGTCTTTCACCATCAAGTCAGATGTTAGCAGTGGTCTTCTCTGAGATAGTTTTTATCAGCTTGAAGACATTCCCTTCTCTTCCTAATGACCACTTGCTTAAAGCTTTGGTCACCCTCAGCTTCTCACAATTTTAAAACACACTAAGTCCTTTTACCTATGTCTTTACATGGACTGTCCTTCCTCCTGGTTGCAGGTTATACTATAACTTCCCCCAGCACAGAAGCCCTGACTTCTGCATGCTCAGCAACTTCCACAGTGCCTAGCACACAAAAGATGCTCAGTAAATGGGAAAATGAACCATTGGTTCTCCTGCTTTCCACCCATTACTCAAAAGTAACCACACCACTCTTGGTAACCACAGCCATCCCAACCTCTGATCTCCAATACACTAATGATTCAGCCTACTGTAAGCAAATGCTTTCACTTTTTCAGGTTGGATGCCAGTGAGATCCAGGTAGATGAAACCATCTTCCTGCTGGAGTCGTACATTGAGAGCACCATGAAGAGACAATGACCCAGAAGAAGCATCTTCTTCCTCAGAATACCTGGGGGGGATGGAAAGAAAAACAAAGGAGGTGCCCCAATACATTCTTTTCAGTAGGAGAAGTTGCAGGTTCTTGTTGTGAAACCCTCTCTGTCCTTACTGCTCAGTATCCACCTGAGAGTTTGAAACAGTGGGGTGGTACATGCCTATAATCCCAGCACTCTGAAAGGCTGTGGCAGGAGGATCACAAGTTCGCAGTCCCATGGGCACCTTACTGACCTAGTGAGACCTTGTCTCAAAATAAGAGATAAAAAGGATAAAAAAGCTGGGGGTATAACTCAGTGTAAAAGCCCTGTGTTCAGTCTCCAGTACCACAAAAAGAAAAAGAAAAAAAATTTGACTTTTTCCTTTGGGAGGTCAGTACTTGAGATTCACTGTGCTCTACCACTAAGCTGTATTCTCACCCTCTTTTTCAAGATAGGGCTCACTATCTCTATGGACTCTAGATTGGCCTGGAACTTGCTACATAGGCCAGGCTACTCTTGAAATCTCCATCCTCCTGCCTTACCCTTCCTAGTGATGAGATTATAAGTATGCACTACTATGTCCAGCTCTTTTTATTTTGAGACCCACATCTTGGTAAGTGGCTTGTGCTGGCCTCAAACTTGGAGTCTTCTTGCCTCAGCATCACAAGTAGCTGAGAGTAAGAGTCTAACATTTTTTTCTGTTGTTGATTCTAGCTTAGGCCTATCTCTATATTCTTCTCTCACCAAATTGTGGCAATGCGAAGAACCTTAAATCAATAAGATTAATCATCTATCAGACACGTCTTCTCCTCAGGGAGTCAGCCAGCCTTTGTTGGAACATCCCTCACAGTACGAAACTTGAGCAGTCAGTTCCATTTTCAAAAGTCTATACCTGTTCTTTATTTTTGCTGAACTGTGGTGTTTTAAAACACACGCACGCATGCACAATATGAGAAATGCAAGACTACTGTGGAGTGAGGAGAAAACCAATTTTCAGGAGTAGGAGGTGGATTGGCTAAGCAGTCACACTGGAATCTGTGGATAGAAGACACATTTGCCAGTTCCAGGCTTCTAGCACATCTGAACTCATATATGTAGAACATTTAACACAATGCCTGGCATATGGTAAGCACACAATGAATTATTAATTTCTTCATCTCTAGTATTGTCTTAAAAGTGGCAACTCCAAGCCGGGCGTGGTGGCGCACGCCTTTAATCCCAGCACTCGGGAGGCTGAGGTAGGTGGAGCGTTGTGAGTTCGAGGCCGGCTTGGGCTACAACGTGAGCGCAAGGCCGGCCTGAGCTACATAATGCGACCCTGCCTCAAAAAAAAAAACCAGGGCCGGGAGTTTGGCTCAGTGCCTTAAGCGCCTGCCCTGGCAGGCGTGAGGTTGTGAGTTCAATCCCCGGTGCCGCAAAAAAAAAAAAGAAAAAAAAAATGTGGCAACTCCAGATTTTCTCTCATTATCACAGATATAGTTTTCCCCAGCAGGTTCAATTCATTTAAAGCAGTTAGGTATGTTCAGTTCCCTCGTATCAAATTTGTTGTAATTCTTTAAACACTTGAGTGTCAAGTAATTGTCATCATACCAAAACATAATATACAAAATAAGTGAGAGACCATCTCTACCCTTAACCCACTTGCCATCATTGATTTAGGACTTACTATGTATCAAATACTGTGCCAGACCTTAGTGATCCAATGATGAATATGCCTTGAGCATACAAGATAAAGAAAGGATGGAAGTACAAAGAAGTATTATGCAGCTATAGTGGAGGAGTAGGTACTAGGTACAGAGAGGCAGGAAAGAAAAAGAATCAGGGAAGAATAAAAGTACCAGTGTGAGCTGTGCCTGGTGGCTCAGATCTCTAATCACAGCACTATAGAAGCTGAGGCAGGAGGATCATGAGTTCAAGGCCAGCTTGAACTACTTATCAAGACCTTATCTGAAAAATGACAATTTGGCCAATGATATAGCTTAGTGGCACAGTGCCCACCTGGCAAGCACAAGGTTGTGAGTTCAATTTCAGGTACAAAAAAATAAAGAAAAAATCTATAATTTGAAAAATGGGGATTTTTGAGGGGAAAGGGGAAAAGAATCCCAGAGGGGAGCAGCCTGACTCTTGGGACAACTACAAATAGTGTTCAACTAAAAATAAGGATAAGGGCCCTTCCAGAATTGAGGCTAGGGAAACAGACAGCAAGGCCTTGGCCACAATTTTCTTAGGAGATTACCTTATTCTTAGAGCAGCAAGGAGCACTGTGACAGAATCTGCAAAAGCAGATGTGTATATAAAGTGGCAGCACTTCCTTGAATTGGCAGGGGCAAGGCTATCAAGACTTACAAACACGAGAAAGCCTTGAACTAGAGCAATGGAGACTGAAGTCAAGCAGAATTTGAGAACGTTTAAGGTTAAATCTTCAACAGTTGTTTGCCTTTTGAGATGAAAGAGGTATGGTGTGTTGGATTAATGGTCAACTTATAGCACTGAGCTGAACTGAATCAGTGTGGTGCTGGGTATGGAAAGCCCACCTGAGGATTGTTAGCAACACCATAAAAGCACATCTGGAGGGGAAGATGGTGTGCTGTTGAGTCTCCTGAAGAAGCTTGGTGCGCTGGTTTTCCTGATACAAACTTGACTGTTTTTGTCAGAGGAGCACCAGTCCTTGCTGTCACTGAGGATGGCTGCAGTTCTCATTGGGCGAGCTCTGGTCCTTTGAGCATCACCTCCTGGGTCTAGTGCAGGTAGCTCAGCCTGCTGGCACAGATCTTCATCCCACTGGTGCACTTTCTAGCTTCCACCCCTGACCTTTGGGCCTTCCCAGTGCAGATGCTTGATACCAACTTGCATGAGACATCGTTGTGGGCCCTAGGCCTCCAGTTGGACTCATGCAGGACATTGCCATGGGATCCGGGCCTTCTGCTGGATTCTTTAGGTCTCTAGTGTCTGGACAGAACTCCTGAGCTCTGCATTTGACTTTTTGGGTGAATATTATAAAATCCTATAAATTGTGTGTCCTGTATTAAATCAGTTCCCTTGCAAACCCTGACAACAACACATAGCATCAAAGGTGCCTTTTGGGTGTCTGGCTTGAAACATGTAATTAACTAATTACTGCTCTGCAGTAAAGAGGTATGCAGAGAACTGCGGCCTGGAGGTGCTTACAGTTTAGCCCAGAGCTGGTGGAGGTGACATTGAGTCCAGAAATCATTTCGGTCTAGGGAATCACTGCCCTCAATAGAGAAGATAGGAAGAAAGAAGAGCTGAGAATTTGGAGGTGGTCTATTAACGTTACTCAGGGGTCGTTCTCAAGTTAAACTCACATTTCCCTGACATTGGAAACTGGCTTCCCTACAGCCAACAGAAAGCTCAGCGGGAGGCATAGCTGTGGCACTAGGGGGCGCCGCGCGAACGCCGAGGCCACTAAGTCACTCAATGCTGGGGGCGCGCGCGCGCACGCTGCTACCCCTGTCCAGAGGACTGGAGTTGAGCTTTGCCCGGTGCGTGTGGCCACCAGGGCGCCAGGCAAGAATTCGGGCCATGGCCCACGCACTGTAGCTTGAAGCTCGTTCTCTCGAACAGGCCCTTCCCAGAGGCCTCTGCCAGGCTTCTGATCCAGGTTGGTGTGGGGCCACAAGGGGGAGGCGAAGGGCAAAAGATGCGGAGGATGGTGGGGGTTGCCTCCTCCACTATGCTGGCCCCCCAGTTTGAAAACCCCACCTACATGCTTGTGCCCCACCTCTGAAGTCCTACTCAAACCAGGCGCCTCCCTTTTGCCAGTGACCCCCTTTCTGCCCTTTTGCGGCCCTGGCCCCACAGCCCTTAACTCCCAAGGCCAACCTACCCATGAATCGAAGTGTGGATCTGAGTGTGGCCGTCCTTCTACAGTCCAGACTGTCTTGTTGATGTCCAGACTGTCTTGTTGACTCGAAGGACACGCACTCAGAGTTTCCCCCAACCTCTGAGTACCCCCAGGTGCGTGTTTAGGGTACAAGGCCCCAAGGCCTGGGAAAGAAGTTGCTGTCCCACCACCCCTTCCCAGTCACAGAAAGAAAAAGAGAAGCAGGGCCACAACTGACATAACGGCAATTACAAGGCGTGGGGAGGCTGTAGTAGAAGTTCCTGGTGAAGTCAACTACCATTCAATTGCTGATCCCACGCTTGTTGCAGGTAGGCATGTGGAGCTAGAGGAAGAGGTACCTACCAGTTGACCCAACCTGTGCCCCACCTATGGCTGAGACACCTGGATTGGGCCAGGGAGGGGCAAAAAGACTTAGAGGAGTCCAGCACTGGCCAGCCTCACACTCCCAGTTGCTGGATGTTTGGGTCTCAAGAGCTATGGGAAGAAAGTGGACTACAACTGCCCAAGAACCAGTTCTGAGTCCCTCTGGGGTTATGGGAGGTGAGATGGGCCTGGGAGGGGTCCCTCTGTATTTACCAAGAAACCTCAACAACTACCACCAGAATCCGTGCAACAGCCCCTACCTGCCTTGGCCACTGGGGGAAACCACAGAGGTGGATTGGATGAACTGGAGGCCAAACCCATGACAGTCCTCACCCATCTACCATCTACTTCCTCAGCTACTAGTCAGTTTTTCTCTTTTGTTTTCTAGTCAGCCTACCCACCTAGGCTGAGCTGGGGTTTCCCCAAGTACCATCACATCATTCTCTATCTACTTGTGGTCTCGGGAGTCACAGCAGCACCTGCAAGTAGGCCTGACAGCGGAGGAAGGAAACAGGTCTCAAGGCAGTTCAAACAACCTGGTTCTGACTGTGATTAACAGGGTTGGGGGTAGGGCCTAAGATAACCAACAAAACCCAGTATCCTCTCTCCCTGCCTTACCCCGTTGCTCCACTGAGTAGACTGTGATCAAGCACAGGCCTCCTAGGAGACCCCATGCCTGAAGGATCAACATGTCTAATCCCAGGCCCAAATCCAAACCCAGGTGAGGTGAATGCCCCTATGTGGCTCAGACCAGATGTAGCTACTGCAGTGGTGGCTGCAGTTCCGTAAGTAAAATCTTCCTTAGGTTCTAACATACCAACGTGTATACAGAGTTCATTCTCTTCAGGACAGAATTTTGGATTTGTGGGTGGACTCAGGGCATGAATTGGTCCACTGATAAATTAAGAGACCACATGAGATCAAAGGCACTGACCAAGGGTTCTTATTGTAGCTAGCTAGCGTTGAAGACCTAGGTTTGAATTTCAGCCTTCCATAGGTACAACCCATTTAACTCTCCTTAAACCTGTTTCGTTTTTCTGTAAAATGAAGTTAATATCCACCCACTTAACTCCTGCTGTGGCTAGCATTAAATCACTTAACATAAACTTTGCAAACTATAAGGTACAGCACAGACAGGAATTGTCATAACGCAACTAGAAGAGGATGGAGGAACGCAACCTGTGGTTCTGCCCATGTCCACACTGCTGCAGACAACTCCAACCACAGCAGAGGACACAGAGAGGGTCAGCACTGGAACCAAGTTTGCTCTTGGGCTCTGGTTCCAACATCTGGGCAGATAAAGGTGAGGAGCAACTTGGGGGCTCCATAACATTGAGCTGGAATTGTCTTCTGTTCTTATGGCCATAGAGGGAGGCAGGAAGAAAGAACTGCTCTTGGAAATCCCTGTGTAATATTCACACCAGCTGAAAGTGGAGTTTCCATGGACCCAGAGTCCACAAAGGATGGAACACGGACCCTCTTGTCCCAAACCAGGAGCCTGGAAAGTAAAGCGCATTACCCCTCCCCAGCCCACCTCCATGACACTCACAGAACATTCACAACTTTTATTTTGGGTGAGAACTTTGCTACAGCTTTGAGAATAGAAAGTAAAATTACAACGTAAGTCCTAGGCCCTGGAGGAGCCTTAAAAAAAAAAAAAATAAGATTGGGAAGGAGGGCACAGGGGTCCTCCCTCCACCCAGGAAAGGTGCAGAATGAGCCAGGCCTAACCACAGGGCCATGGTTCTCTAGAAGCTTAGGTCCTGGGCTGAATGGCATTAAGAAACATTGTGAACTTAAATATATATAAATAGAGAGAGACCTAGGCAATAAGCCAGGCCCTCCCTGCTTCCAAACCCCTGGAGATCACAACTAAGGCCTTATCTTCTCCTTAGTTGTACTGGCAAGTAGGAAGCAAGGGAAGTCATCTTTGGAGTGTTTTGGTTTTTCTTGTTTATGCACACAAAAAAAATCTGCAACTCAAACTAGAGATCTCTGTCCATCTCTGCAACTGCCTGTCTTGGTTTTGCCACCTGTCTGTGGCTAAAGGGAATGGAATAAACATGAAAAGAATGGATGTTTGGGTTTTAGGGATGGGAAGAGGGGCATTTTAGAGACAAGAGGAAAAACCCTTCCCCAGATGACTCTAGATATAGTGAAGGCTGATGATTCAGCCCATCCCCCCCAACTTACACCCCATCCCATTTGCCTCCTACTGCCTGGGTTAACAAACATACCCAAAGGAATGTACTGCCATCTAAAGAACATTTCCAAAAATAGACCCCAATGTCCTTAAAAAGAGGTTAAATATTAACCCTTTGGGTGCTGGCCTTGTTAGGCAGTTGAGGCCAAAAATGATGTCCATGAAGATCTGTCTGGCCTTTGGACAAAACCCACTGACAGAACAGAGTGGCCAGGGGTTGGGACACCACAGCATACTCGCTCAGTGTTGAGGGACAGTGAAGGTTTTGTAACTCAAGGAATTCAGTCCAGAGAAATGATGTCTGACCGACAGCCTGTCAAAGAGGGACCAGAAGGCAGGGGTCCTCCGTGTCCCTCCCTCAAGGCCCCTCCAGGAGCCACAATGCTGCTGACACGGCCAGGAGGGGGTGCTGGAGTGGAGCTGCGGTGTGAGCTCCCCAACGTGGGGGCCAAAGGGCCCAGAAAGTGGGAAGGGGTCTCCCGGTACTGGAAGAAGTGGCCAAGGGCATCCTGTTCATCTAGCGAGGTGATGACAGAAGGACCATAGTGCTGGGAAGAATCAAGGACACAGATTAAGATTTTATCCTGACTTACTTACCTTCCATCACTCATCTTAGGGACATATTATGGAATAAGTCAACCCCTGTGAGTCTCAAGGAATTCTCAAGAAGCAGGAGGATCTATCTGACTCTACCCTATTTCCCCACACCATTTCCCTCTGCCCACCTTGAGGCAGCCCCGCCAGCTCACTAAATTCTTGGCCTTGTGGGCATCTGCAGTGTGTACACTCTCCAGCTGATGGACACGTGGGCATTGTACTCTAAGTGCTCATTTTGTTGTAGGGGTGAGTAGGCAGGGAGAGAACTACACTAAAAACTTAACAGAAACAGGCCATCTAGGAAGACATAGGGAGGGAAGGCAGCATGACGTCAGTGCCTAGAAAGGAAGCTTCAGAGATACCAGATCTTCGTGGGAAGAGAAGGGGCCACTTACCTGACTCTCAGTCTGAAGAAAAGAAAATAAACCTAAACCTGGTAAGAAAAGAAAAATCAAAATCAACCTCCTATAAAAAGTTCTCTTCCAAAGTGCGAGGTCGTGAGTTCAAACCCCAGTACCAAAAAAAAAAAGTTCCCTTCCAGCTGGGTGTGGTGGCAATCCCAGCACTTGGGAGGCTGAAGCAGGAGGATGACCACTTTGAAGCCAGTCTGGGTTATATAGTGAGTTCAAGGCCAGCCTGAACTGCATAACAAGACTCTCGGGAAAAAAAGAAAAAAAAAAAAAAAAGTTCCTTTCCAAGAGATCCAGATGGCTCTGAAAAGGAGCCAA
Organism: Dasyprocta punctata; assembly: GCA_004363535.1. Taxonomy (NCBI): domain Eukaryota; kingdom Metazoa; phylum Chordata; class Mammalia; order Rodentia; family Dasyproctidae; genus Dasyprocta; species Dasyprocta punctata. Next base: position 16,322 of record RJWM01005796.1, on the reverse strand, counting down.
GGTTCTGGTAAGGGTATAGCGGTAGAGAACTCCACCTGAGGATCTGTGTCATACCTTGGATGTCAGCCCCCAGTGGGAAGGCAGGTGGGTAGTCGTGTAATGGGAGACTAGACAGGAAATCACTGCCCAGCGTGCCCATCACAGGACTCCGCAGCACCGAGGATGGCTGGTGACTAGACGTCAGGACTCTGTGAAGAGAAAAGAGATGGAGCAAACCACAGATGCCCACACCCAGCTTAACTCTCCAGGTTGGTTTCCTGTCTTCTTCAGCTTTCCCTTGCCCTAGGAGGGTTTGCCTGATGATCAGAAAGCATTTCTTACTGCTTCCCCTACCCCTTTTGCTGTAGGTTCTGCCTTTTTCTTACCCTTTGCTTCCAGGTAAGGCTGGGATGACAGCTGAGGTGACAGGGCAGTGCTTCTTGGTTGGGGGCAGATCCTCCTCATCGGATGAGCTTTCTACTGTCAAGTCAATAACTTCAACCTTCTTCTTATTCTCCGATGGATTTCCCTCTTGGACTGGGCTATACTGGAGGCCTGTAGGTGGTAAGAAGAATGTGTCTTAGAAAAAGGCACATTCAAGATTTAGCTCAGCTAGGGGACAGAGGGTCACTCACCGTCCAGCCCATACCCTGGCGGGGGGCAAACCTCAGATGCCTCCTTTTTGGGTTTCATTGGGCACCAGGATCCATCTTCCATAAACTGGATCTCATCACAATCCGAACAGGAATTAAGAATCTCCATGAATAAACTAGGGGAGGGGAAAGGTGAGAATTCAGGAGGGCTAGAATAGCAGTCAGGGTTCTGTGACTCATCTTGTAACTCAGTCTCCTCATCTGTGAAATAGAGATATTAGCCACCCTACTATGCCTCTCTGAGTTGTTAGCCTTGTGATAAAAGTTAAGCAGAGTAAAAGAACTTTGGGTGCTAGGTTTTAAAATAAATGTAATCTGAGCATCTGTTAGGTGTAGTTCTAACAATGAGACAGAGAACTCCACAAACCGTCTCAAAAAAAAGACATCATGATGTGATGGTGCACACCTATAATCCCAGTACTTGGGAGGCTGAGGCACAAGGATCACTGCAAGTTCAAGGGCAGCCTGGGCTACAAAGGGAGACAGTCAAAAAACACACTGTGAACGAGCGCCGTAATAAAGGCTCTGGAAGGGAGTTAAAACCAGTTAGGAAAAAGAAATTCTTGTTTATGGAAAATAAAATGCTTGAGAAGGGGAGTACGCAAACAGCTTAGCAAAACCAGGGCCCCAAAAGAACCCTGTTACTATGCTCAGCAAGGGCTCAGGGTGTGGCTTAGTGGTAAAGCACTCACCTAGCATGAGGCTGTGGGTTCAACCCCCACTACAACATAAAACAAAATTATGCTTAACAGGAGGTAGATATAGTAGGAAGTAGTTGTAGTAGGAGGTTGTTGTAGTAGGAGGTTGTTGGAGGTAACAAATCAGTTCAGTAGAGCGGCTCTGCCACTTACTAACAGTGTAACCTTGAGCAAGAATCTCTTGAGGTCTGTTTCCTCATCTAGTGTTATTATGAGGATTTGATGAGATAATGTGCAAAGTGGTCAACATGATGCCTTTTACATACTAAGTCATTAATGCTACATGCACACACACCTATATAGAGATTGCTGAAACAGGATGAGAGCTGGGGTTTATGTGAAAGAAGTGAGCCATATTTATTAAAAGGAGGTTCTAGATAAAAGACAGCAAAATGGCCCTACCCATCAATAATAAGAGATTCATAGGGAGCCTTCTTGTCACACACAGGACATGTCCATGTTGGCTTCTTCTCATTCATCTGTAGGTAAAGGGCAGCATCGAAGCTCTGCAGGTGGGCACAGGTGAGGGCACGACATGGGACAGTCAGGCGCATCTTCCCTAGCTGAGAAGAGGAGAGTTCTGTAGTCAGAGCCCCCACTCTGGTTTCATTCCAAAAAACTGCTCTAGTGTCCCTAGTAACCCTTGTCAAAGACCAGAGGTTTAACCCAACCATCCTCCCCCTTCCCTTCTCCCCTTGTACCCACCGGGCACATGAGTGACACTCGGAGACTCGTAGTAGCCACTTCACTGTCAGGGTCAGCAGTCAATTTCTCCTTTACTGAAACAAGAGTGAGGCCATAGCTATGGGGTCAGCAAGGGAAACCCAGGAATTAGCGAGTCCAGAAGCAGACAGCCCTGGCTAAAAGGCAGCTGAGTAGACAGTCTTTGGAGACTGATGAGATGTCATATGGGAGTGGGGAGGCTGGGTGTGGGGGAAAGGTTCACCCAACCCTGAAGATGCTTAAACACAGCTAGGTGACACTTTGGCTACGTTAGAGATAACCTAGAAGGAACTGAGGCCTCATGTGACAGTTACATCAGATGGGTTCAGTCCAAAGAACCCATACCCTATCAGGACTGGAGTCCGAATCTAAGGAGCAAAGCAGATGTGTGATTGGAATACAGTGAGTATCATTCATTGCCTAGGAGTGGTCCAATTTCTCAACCATGAGGACTAGTAAGGTATATGGGAGAGAGTTGGGATTCACATGAGAGAGGTTATCACACATGAACCATGGGTTTCATTATGCAGGCTGGAGGGCTAGAAAACTCAGAGCCAGATCAGAAGGCAAAGATGTTACTCACTCAGTGCCCGGGAGTGGTCTGGGTTCCGGATACCCTTTGCTCTGAGTTTTTGTAGAAGGGTTCCTGCAGTCAACTGCCTCACGAGGTACACAGACAAGGAGTAATTCTACTTGGGGTGGAGAGAAAGAATTAGCTTCTGCTTCTAATACCACCACCACCGCCGCCCTCTTTTGGTCCATGAAGACCAGAGACCCAGGACATTGGATGGCTCCTGTCTGCCCTTGATGGTCCTTTCCAGGAACCCTATTTTAGCTACACTCACCCGTCCAAACTCAGATGACCAGTTGACCACAATGGTATTGGGAACAGTGGCTGAGAGTCTAGCCAGCGGTGTGATGTTGATGGGGCGGCTGGGCCTCTTGGGCTCAGCACCATTCTTGGTAGGGGGAAGGTAACCCTGAGGAAGGAACTGATTAGTGGAAAGGTAGCTCTGGGGAGGGTTCTGCTCTAACAATAAGACAACTTGTCTTAGGTTACTCACTCTCCAGGGGAAGGCCAGCTCTCTCACTGAACAAGGGGAAGGGGGACCATTCAGCGAAACATTATATAGCATTGTATATGGGGTTCATTCCTCATTCAATAAATAAGGAAACCTTATTTATCAACCAAGAAAACAGGAACTCATTCACCGAGTCCTTGAGGAAGAGGGAAAAGGATACCTGACTTCTAACTCTCAGCTCGGCTCTAGGATCATGAGTTCTCCAAGAAGTCCTTTCTCTTTGTGGTACTGCAGACTGAACCCAAAGCCTTTGCACTGAGCTATATCCTCAGCCTTTTTTTTTTTTTTTAGAATGTCTTCCTAAATTGCCCTGGCTGGGTTTGAACTTGCAATCCCCCCTGCCTCAGCCTCTCAGAGTGCTGGGGTTGATGGAAGGTTGCCATTAAACCCAGCTAAGAAGTCTTTCTTGAACCTTTGAGCTGAACTAATGTCCCTTCTCAGGGTCCTGACAGAATCTTAGTACTCTCTAGATGACTCTCTGTCAGTAAACTGAGTACCTACTAAGTGCAGGCACTATACTAGGCACATCTTTCACAGTAGGTTTGCAGCTAGTATTTATGAACTGAAACTAGAGGGGTTGCTGCCAGAAGAAGGAAGAGCATTTACCGGCAGGGGGCACAGTTTCCCATTGACCTTGACAAAGAGGTTGGGGGGGAAATAATCCTCCTGGGGGCAGCTGGTCTCACAGAGACAGAACCTGGCGAGAAAGAACAGAGGATGAAAGAATGGGAAGAAGTTTCTTGGGCAGAGGCAGACAAGCCCAGAAAAAGTCATGGATCTCTGTAGCCCTCAGTATCCAATAATTCCAGGGCTGGAGTGGGCAGTGGCACAGTAAGGCTATCTCCTAGAAATATCTGTCATACTCTTATTTCACTTCCACCCTTGGGGGGAGCCCAGTGGGTTGGAGACAGCAACAACTCACCTCAGCTGCACCTGTATGGTATAATCGCATTTGGCTCCTGGAAGAACCTCTCTGTAGTAGGGAAGGAGAGGGAGAGATGTCAGTATGGGGCCCCCAAATGGAGGGGTACATGGACAGACAGAAAGTTAGATGTTCAAGGGATAGAAAAGAGGCATCCAAAAGACTCAAAAGCAGGAGGATAGACAAGGAAGAGAGTGATAGAGAAAAGATAGAGAACAGAGTCTGGGGTAAGCACCTATGAATGAAGCCAAAGGACTGAAAGAGATGTACCTGGACGTGAGAATCTGCTGCACTTGCTGGGGGGTGAGAGCAAAAGTAAAGTGTGCTTCCTCAAACCGCTGACTGGAAGTGGATGCTGAGGAGACAAAGAGGCTGTTAGTCCCAAACCCATGTACTGGCAGTCATGGGAGTTGCCTCCATTCAAGACTGCTGATCCCACAGGACTAAAACCTAAGAAGGGAGTCCAGCCGAAGCTGAAGTCCAGAAAGACTGAACGACCACAGGAGCCATACCAAGGGTGGTAGGTCGAATGAGCTCTCCGTAGACTTCATAGAAAGGCAATGGTTTCATGGTGACATCAGGGTGCACAGGCTGGGGGAGAGGGGGGTGCAAGTCCACCTCACGCTTGGGGCCCAGCAGGGTACCTGGACCCAGGAGGGCTGGCGGAATGGGAGCTAGAGGGCCAGAGGAGCCTACAGGAGAGGTGCCAGGGGGCAGAGAGAGCATGGAGAGATCAGAGGGCCCCAGGGTCTTCCTGGGAAAGCGACGACGGTAAAGCTCTTTGATCTTCATCTGGACACTGGGGGCACAGCTGGACTTGAGGAGGTGCAGGGCCTTGGCCAGGAGCTCGTGTTTCCGTCCACTCTTGTTCCGGCCAGCAAAGCCGAGGAGCACCTGGAGCTCAGACACCCGGAAACTCATCACCATGTGCTGTGGAGAAGAACAGAGCTTAAGAATCCTAAACTTACACAGACCTGTCCTGCCAAGGACAAGTGCTTCTTTTCCCCTAGCAGTGATCAGAAGAATGCTTTGCAGCTATGGATTACTGCCAGGCAGTTAACCTGATCAAGGGATATCTGTCTGTCTCATTTTAACAACTCTCAGGTCAGCCTCACCAGCACTTCCCAGAGATATAGCAACCCTACTGCCCTGTGCCCACAAGTTGTCCAGTGTAGAAACAGAGGATGGCAGACAGTAGGCCATGCCCAGACACAACTCTGAGTCCACTATGGCCTCCTACCTCCAGCCTAGACTCTGGGTTAAGCTGCTTATCTCCTCTCATGCTCTTTCTCAGATCCATCCCAGCCTTCTGTGGCGAGGACAGGAGACAGAGAGAAGAAGGAAGAGAAGACAGGATTCAGCCCAAGCAACTTCACAGGGAAGGGGCCAGGTAGCTGGAGGACTGTGCCCCATGGCCCACCCCTCCACTACCACCTCAGTGTACCTCAGCTATTTTCCCCAAGCCTCTATAGCTTTTATGGCCAAGGTTTCTAGGTCAGGGTTCAATGCTCACAACTCCCCCAAATTTTTTCTCAACATCATCGTCCCTTCAAGGGAAACAGAACCAAAATCTCTGTGTGGGTATGGTGGAGGGTGAAGGGGTAAGGGGTGTTACCAATGAATCATGAACCCAGGTAAACCACCTGTTCACTCCATCTTCCAGGAGCCAATATCCTGCTTTTCTCTCACATGTAAAAAATAAATGATTCAATCCATCCATATACCCCAGGGCAGAGGGGGCATGGAAGAAGAGAGGTCTTAGTTCCCAACAGCAGTCCTGGGGGAATGAAGGTAGGAACCCTGGGCCTGGGTAGAGTCACAAGCACCTCTAAAGCAGACTGAGTCCAGTGGTTAGACCTCAAACCTGCCTAGGATCGCGGCTCTTTCAAAGGACAGAACAAAGCTGGGAGGCCAGGGAATAAACCCCAGTGGCTTAAGGTTCTGTAAGGTTTACTCAATGGTTACCTCAAGACTGTGTGGTGATGAGAGGAGGGCTGTCTCCTTAAGGGACTCTCTTCTGTGAATCTCTAGACCTTATCACAGAGAGGCCTTGCTGGCCCTCCATGGTCCTTCACCTCTTGGGCAGCTTTGTCTTGGCCTCTTTTTTTGAGGAATGCGATGAAAAACTTGCTCTTCTAGCTTTCTCCTCATTCTTATCCTGTCTAACTTGTCTTTATCTCTCCATTAGCTTTGCCTATAACTTCTGTCCTTTCTATCCCAGTTTCACACTCCTCTGCCTCTGCCCAAAGACAGAGGCTCACCGAGGCAGAATCTTCCTCCCAACCTCCAGGATGCTCCTGCCCCACCCCTCGAGGTATCGCCCACACGGCCCCGCCCCTCTGTCTCGGCCACCGACTGGTGCGTCCCAAGGCTCAGATGCCACCAGCAGCCCCAAAACCTCTACCCTCTGAGTTGTGTTTCCCCCGGAGCCTCCCCTACCTTTGCCCCAAGTGCCATCCCTACATCTTCCCGTACTGTCGCATCTCTCGGCCTGATCGACTCGCTCCCCGCGTCTCTACAGCAGCTCTCCCCACTGGCTCTACCCCTACAACTACCCCTGGCACTAAACCCGACCTCCGCCCGCGTCCCCGCCCCCTGCGCCTCGGCCCCCAACAGCTGCAATTCCCCTCGGCCCCACCCCTACATCTGCCCCGCGGCCCCGCCCCCGGAGCCGCCGCAGCCGCTTCCACTCCCGCAGCCACTTCTCTCCCATCCCCGAAGCCGCGGGTCCCTGCCACGTCTCCCGCGCCCACCCGAGCCCTCCACGCCCAGTCTCGGCCGGTTCCCCGGCTCGGCGCGCCGCCGGGCTCAGTCCAAATGGGGATGGGGGAGGGTGCCGATACCTTTAATTCGCCCAGTTCCGCCATCTTGAGACATCGCAGGCGCCCCAGCCCGAGCCCCAGCTCAGGCCCAGGGACCGGCGCACAACTCTCCACCACGGCGCCGGCCGCAAATGCCGCCCGCTCCGCCCCGTCCGGCCCCCTACACCTCCCCTTCCCGGCCCCGCCCGCCTGGCTCCGGACAGGCCCCGGCCTCAGCCCCTCCCTCTGCAGCCGGCCCGGCCCCGGCTAGTCCGCGGCGGGTTGGCAAGAGCATAGACCCGGAGGAGTGCGCTGCCCCACGATCGCGGGGTCCCGGGGTAACGGAGAGGGGGCGGGCCCGAAGTTCCTGGGGGAGGAGGGCTTTGCCGCCCTGGAATGGGGAGGAGATGAGCTTTTAGGGAGTCAAAGGTACTTGGAAGATGGAGGGAAAGTCTCGGGAACTGCTGGATCGCTGAGACATGGGGGGAGGGGTGGCGAAGTTGGAGCGAATGCCCTCAGTCCAACTGTACAACTTTAACCAGCTAAAAACGAGTTCTACCAACTCGGGAGTGGTGAGCTCTGATTCACTTTAGGGAAGTTATGCAGTCATGAACAGTCCACGACAGCTACTCCCGATCCTCCAGCCCCCACCCCCCATCACCACCACCACCACCTACAAGTACTGCTCGGGCCGCCAGACAAACTCGGCAGCAAAGAAGTTTGGTGCAGAGAGCGAGACTTACTTACCAGCACCGTTGCGGGGAGTGCAGAGGGGGCTCGAGAGGCTCCAAGAGTGGGTTTGGGGAGGTGGAAAAGGCGGCTTGACACCGCTCCGGGAGTCTGCACGGACGGATCGGTCCGGCAGCTGGACTGTGCAGTCACAGCTCCGCCCGCCCGGAGCTCAGGCTGGGGCCACCCCCTCCGGGTGAACCCGCCAGGACTACGGAGAGAGGAGAGGAGGTGGAGCCCCAGGCGGCAGCAGAGGGAGGAACTGGGAGCCCGAGCGGGAGAGATTAACTCCTCGAGTGAGTGGATCTCCAAAGACAAGGTGTTGGACCCCCCACAATCCTCACTACCTCTGTGACCCCTCGCCCTGATGAGTGGGGCTTCCAGCGGAGCATAGCTAAGACTATGTGGATCAGGGATCTTACTATACAGAAGTTCTTCCTTAGAATGAGACCCCTACTTCCCTAGGGGGAAAGGGTGGACTGCTAAATGGACCTAACCTTAACCCTCTGCAACTGTACCTCAACCCGCTATCCCAAATATGAAAACTGTCACCAGAGATCTCACCCATGATGTAGCCAAAAGTGAACAGATGGGAGGTTTCTTACACACACACACACACACACACACACAGGATCTTTCTGGTCATCTGAATTGCCTGCTCTCTTTTCTTCAAAGCCCTGGGCCTTCCTGGCACCTTATCTCATTTGCAGTTCTCAGAGCAAATCTGTTTCTGTATTCATAGAGATATAAACTTGAGGGTAGTATATTAGGTACTGGAGCACTAATCAAGAATTGTTAGGTGTTAAGGACATAAATGTCTTGCAAGAGCTCACAGTCTAGCAGTAGAGACCTGTTAAACCTATCATCAGCATGCAAAATAAAATGCTTTCATATATACTAGTAATAATCTCCCCATTTAGCTTAAACCTCCGGTGTGAACCTTCCTATGAGACCCAAAGTACTCAAGAAGACTATGTGTGCTAGCTTGCCACTATTCCTAGACACCTGTTGAACCGGAATATGCTTGTCCAAATACTTTGTAGGGTTTTGTTTTGGTTTTGTTTTTTTCCCCTGGGGAGGATGACCAGCCTCTCCTGACAGGTTCTTTCTCTGATACTTTGCTGCATGAACCTGTGGACCTCTAACAAACTTGGGTAAGTATTTTTGTGTTCGGTTTTGTTGTTTGAGACAAGGTCTCACTATGTAGTTCAGGCTGGCCTTAAAATCATAATGTAGCCCAAGCTGGCCTCAAACTTCCAGAAATTCTCCTGCCTCAGCCTCCTGAGTGCTGCAATTACAGGCTTGGGCTAAGTATTTGGTTTTAAATTCCAGCAACTCTCTCTAATACCTGGGTTTTCATCAGGCCCTGAGCTCATATTTTGTTGTTACTCTGTTCTGTCCTCCAGATCAAAAGTTACTGTGAATTAGTTTTTATTTTCTAAAATGTTTTAGTAATTGCAGGAGTGAGGCGGAGGGTGGGGAGGATATAAAAAGAGATAGGGTAACTTTTGAGGGATGAATATGTTCATTATCTTGATTGGTAATTTTGATTGTTATATGTATGTGACAACATTTATCAAATTATGTACTTTGAATGCAGTTTATGATATCAATTATACCTCAATAAACATCTAAAAATTTAAATTCAGGCTGTTCTTTAAAAGTTAATTTGTGAAGTAAAAGATCTAAGCAGTGAAAATTACATTACTCTGAAAAGGAAAATCGAAGAGGATTTCAGAAAATGGAAAGATATTCCCTGTTCATGGATAGAAAGAACAAACATCATGAAAATGGCCATTCTCCCAAAATTGTTGTACAGATTTAATGCAATCCCAATCAAAATACCACTTGCATACCTCACAGAGCTAGAGAAATCATCCCTGAAATTCATCTGGAACCAAAAGAAACCTAGAATAGCAAAGGCAATTCTAGACAACAAAAGTAAGGCAGGAGGCATCACAATCCCCAACTTGAAACTATATTACAAAGCTACTGTGATAAAATCAGCATGGTACTGGAATAAAAACAGACCTGAAGATCAATGGAATAGATTAGAAGATACAGCCACAACTACAAACACATTCAGTCACCTCATCTTTGACAAAGGGGCCAAACCTGTACGTTGCAAGAAAGATAGCCTCTTTAACAAATGGTGCTGGAACAACTGGTTTTCCATATGCTGTAAACTAAAACTAGATCCATGCCTATCACCATGCACTAAAATAAAGTCAAAATGGATCAAAGATCTGAATATTAAAACAGAGACACTAAATTTGCTGGAAGACAAAATAGGTAAAAATCTTGATGACATAGGAGTAGGCAGAGTTCATGAACAAAAATCAAACTGCACGGGAAATACTTCCCAGAATCAACAACTGGGATCTCGTCTTATTAAAAAGCTTTTGCATGTCAAAGGAAATCTCCAACAGAGTGAAAAGAAAACCCACAAACTGGGAAAATATCTTAGCCAATTGTCCCTCAGACAAAAGACTTCTATCTAAAACATATAAAGAATTAAAAGAAATCAGGCCCCTAAAATTCAAAGACCCAATTCAAAAATGGGCATCTGAGATGAATACACACTTCTCAGAGGAAAAAATACAAATGGCAAATAAAAATATGAAAAAATGTTCAACATCAATGGTCATTTGGGAAATGCAAATTAAAACAACACTGAGATTCCATCTAACTCCAGAAAGAATGGCCAAGATTAAAAAATCAACCAATAACAAATGCTGGAGGGGCTGTGGGGAAAAAGGAACTCTTCTTCACTGTTGGTGGGAGTGCAGACCGGTACAACCACTGTGGAAATGAGTGTGGAGATTCCTCAAGAAGCTAGAGGTGGAGATCCCATTTGACCCAGTTATCCCACTTCTGGGCATTTTTCCAGAACTGAAAACATCATATCACAGTGATATTTGTGCACCCATGTTTATAGCAACCCAATTTATAATAGCCAAATCTTGGAAACAACCCAAGTGCCTCTCAATGAAGGAATAGATAAAAAAAGATGTGATATTTTTATACAATGGAGTACTACTCAGCTATCAAAAAAGATTGCATTGAGACTTTTATAACTAAATGGACACAACTTGAGGCCATACTCATAAGTTAATTAAATCAAACTCACATGTGTAAATACTGTATTGTCTCCCTAGTGTAAGAAACTGAAACAGTATATACAATCCAAAATGTATAATAAATACTGTGTAAGGGTAAAAAACTGCTCAAAGAGCAAAAGTAACTGGGAAAAGGGAAAGGAGGAAAGAAGGAAGGGAAAAGGAAAAAGACATAAATTTGTATATATGTATACGTGAGATAGCTAAAATGACTATACTGTATTAGTTATTGAAAAAGAACAGTTAGTACTCCTATGATTAGATCAATTTTACATGTCTATATCTGTTAATCTAAACAACCCTTTTGAAGGTAACAATATGCAATATTGCAACCATTGTCAAATTCCTATCATCTTGTTTTGTAAACCTATAACGTCACTGTTGTGGATTTATTGTCATTTGTTTGCCTCTTTTGCTTTTGTCTTTCTTTTCTGTGTCTTTTTTCTCTTAAATGAAAAATAAATAAATAAATAAATAAACATAGAAATTTTTTAAAAAATAGAAAATAAATAAAAGTTAATTTGCGAGCCAGGCGTGGTGGCGCACGCCTTTAATCCCAGCACTCGGAAGGCTGAGGTAGGCGGAGCGTTGTGAGTTTGAGGCCGGCTTGGGCCACAACGTGAGCGCAAGGCCGGCCTGAGCTACATAAGTGCGACCCTGCCTCAAAAAACCAGGGCCGGGAGTTTGGCTCAGCAGCTTAAGCGCCTGTCGGGCAGGAGCGAGGCTCTGAGTTCAATCCCCGGTGCCGCAAAAAAAAAAAAAAAAAAAAAGTTAATTTGCGGTTGGGACTTCGGGTGTAGCTCAGGGATAGTATGTGTGCTTAGTCTGCATAGGCCCTGAACTCAATCCCCAGCACCAACACATACACGAACTTAATTTGAAATTAAAAATTTTAGCATTCTACAGGGTAATAGATACTGGGAATGAGATAACTTGAATCTCTTTCTCCATACAAGCCCCATGAGAACAAGAATCTTTTCTGTGTTCTTCATACTCTACCCCCAGTATCTGGCACATGGTAGACACCTTAAATATCTATTTAATAAATTAATGTTACCAAGCAAAGGAGGGAAACTGCCAATCAGGACCAATTTCCTGATTGAGAGTATTGAAAGACAGTCTGAACTCCATCATGGCCCACCAAGTTTCCCCTCTTCTCACTCACGCATTCCCACCATCTGAAGCCTGCAGAATGAGGAGGAAGTGAAGCAAGATTAAATCCCTAGCAAAGTCCTGTTAACCCAGGAAGAACAGAAGAACACTGGAATTAGAGTTACTTTAGGGGAAAAAAAATACAACATCCAGGAAAAATCAGGGTTTGGAGCTTGTGAGGTTGTATGAAAGGTTATTTTAGAAAACAAGGAGCTGAAGAAGTTCCACTGCTGTGTTAACAAACTCACTCACCAGTCCCACAGCTCAACCATCCTGGGATCTGCTTCCAGTAGTCCCAGAGAAAGTCAAAGAACCAGCTTCCATGACCAGAGCTGTTTCCTGACTCATTCTTGAGCTTAGCAAATGATCTCCCCATCTCGGGACCCTCTCCTTTGCAGTTTCTTCATCTTTCCGAGCCCACACCCACTGTGTAATGTAGGAATGTAAATCCTTTGGTGTTCTTTGCTAACTATGAGAGTGAAAGGGAAAGAGAGATTCTGTTCCCCTTTAATAGAAATAGCTCAAGCCCTTTTGATGCCCCTCCTTTGGCAACTACACCACTTTTCTTCTCCATCAGTCCCTCCTCTCTCCATTTCCTTTGCCCTAAAGCAGGCCTGTACCATTCAACAAACCCCAAAGCTGACTTTCACCTTCTTTAGAATCTGACCTACGTATTTCAGATGTTCTTTTTCTCCTCAGCCAAACTCTGGAGCTAGTCTCTGCAGCTGTCATGTAGCTTCCCCCTCCTCCAACCTCACCTTCCCTTTCATTTGCACAGAAGTCCCAACCCACTCTTTTCTCTGAATACACTTGCTACTGCTGCTGCTGTCTCACTCAGAGGGACCCAGCAGAGGGCAGGCTGAGAGAAGACAAGGAGAGGGACCTGTGTAAGGACCACCAAAGGTTGGTTACAGATTTTGGAGCATCCTGGCTTGAGGAGGGGCAAAAAAAGGTAGAGGGCTGGGGAAGTGGCAGAGAGATACATTCTTTCAGTCCCAGAATAGAACCAAAAGCAAGAAGCAAACTCAGGGTATCCTGTGCTCCTTTTCTCAGGAATCCGACAGTGTTTTTGTTGGTTTTTGAGACAGGGTCTCGCTATGTAGTTCAGCCTGTCTTGAACTTGCTATGTAGCACAGGTTGGTCTCGAATTTACAGCAATTCACCTGCCTCAGCCTCCCAAGTGCTAGGATTTCAGCCTGCACTGCCACACCAAGCTTTTATCCCTCTTTCTAACAGGGACAAAGAATGCTGATTGAACACGTTGTTTAGCCAGGCGGGCACAGTAGTACACACCCATGATCCCAGCATTGGGAGGCTGAGGCAAGAGGATCACTATGAGTTCAAGGCCAGCCTGGGCTATATTGTGAGTTCAAGGCTAGCCTGAAATACACTATGAGACCCTGTCTCAAAAAAAGAATTATTTTACATTGAGTATTTTGAAGATAACTCAGGTTTCTCAACCTCTTTTTAAAAAGATCATGCTCCTCTACCCAAAGACACCCTTAACCATAGGAGCAATAGAATTTTCTGACTTCTTAGAGCAGGATCTATTCATATTTCATATATATCTTCCATTGTATTTCTTATTGCTATTTAATTTTTGTGAATTTATATATTAGTTTATGGATGGATATGGGACTTTGAGTCATCTTGAAAAGAGGGGAGATTAATGTGGAACTGAGATTCTTGTCCAACAGATTAAAGATTCTTTGTAAGGATCAGAGATGAACAAAGGAATTGAGAGGTGCTTATATATTCCTTTTTGTTCTGGAAACAAAAAGGGAGAGATAGGGCCTAATGGAAGATGTTATAGCATGAGAGAGAATGTTCTGTACCCTTAAGAATAAAAAAGAAAGCTATGGAAGGGGAGCAGGGGTAGATCTTGAATTTAGGAAGTACAGAAAAAGTAGAAATTGGCCAGGACAAAAAAAAAAGCCAGGCATAAGAATGCACACCTGTAATCCCAGCACTAGCTGAAGCAGGATTGCCTTTGAGCCCAGCCTGAGCAATTTCATGACTTGATGAGAACCTGTCTCAAAATAATAGATAAGTAGACAGATAGACAGACAGATGGACAGGCTTGGGATATAGTTCAGAAAAACCCCTGAGTTCACTCCCCAGTAGTTAGAAAAAAAGAGTTTTTGGGTTTGTTTTGTTTTGTTTTGTTACACAGGGAATCAAACTCACAAGCTTGTGCCTGCCAAACAGGCACTTAAGCCACTGAGCCAAACTCCCAGCCCTAGTTTTTTGAGGCAGGATCGCACTATGTTGCTCAGGTCAGCCTTGCACTCATGTTGTAGCCCAAACTGGCCTTGAATTCACAGTGCTCCTCCTACCTCAACCTCCCTGAGTGCTGGGATTAAAGGCATGTGCCACCATGTCCGGCTTGAAAAAAAAGAGATTTGAGAATGAAGGAAGTCAAATCTCTGAGGACTTGTGATATTAATCTTGATTGGCTTGAGAGATGCCTAGATTAGTAAAGCACACTTCTAGGTATGTCTGGGTGTGTCCTGAGGATGTGACATTCAGGACTGTTATTTGGTCCCTAGCCCCTTCTTCTGTAGGCTCTCTACTTCTTTGGTACTATGAGCTGAGCCACCTGCCTTCACGATGCCCTTTCTCCACAATGTTTCTGCTTTGGAGCTAGCCAACCATGGACTGCAAGCTCTGAAACCAAGAACCAAAAATAAGCATCTGCTCCTTTAAATTGAGTCAGGTATTTTGACCCAGCAATGGAAAACTGAGTAACACGGGCCTGCTTTTCAAATTGTGGGTCTTGACCCTTTAATGAATGGATTGTGACCAACAATTCTTGAGTATGAGAGAATAGGGGGAAAAGAGTAAGGATTGTTTTTGTATCAGTTCAAGTATATACATACAGGATGTAAAATATGTCTTATCCTGGATCATAAAGATTGAAAGCTGCCGTTTGTGATGGAAAAGGAATGAAATAATTGCCAAATCTTGGAGGCAATCAAGGATGCCCATCAGTAGGTGAATGGACAAATAAACTCCCGTTCATTCAAACACTGGAGTACTATTCAGTATCAAAAGAAATGAGCTATCATGTCATGAAAAGGCATGGAAGAAACTTAAATATATATTACTGAGTTAAAGAAGGCAGTCTGAAAAGGTTACATACCATGTGACTCCACTGCATGGTATTCTGGAGAAGGCAAAACTCTGGAGACAGTAAGAAAGCAGTAGTTTCCAGAAAAGGGAAGGGAGGCTGAAAAGGCAAGCTACAGAGGAGACTTAGGGTAGTAAATCTACTCTGTATAATACTGACATGGTAGACACATGCCACTACACATTCGTGTAACTCAATGGAATATACAACACCAAGAGTGAACTCTAGTGTGGCCTATGAACTCTGGCCAATAAAGATGTGTCAATGCAGGTTCATCAGTTACGACAAATACAACATTCTGGTGAGGGATGTTGATAATGAAGCTATGCATGTGTTGGAGCAGGAATGCATAGGAAATCTCTGTACCTTTTACTCAGTTCTGCTGAGAACCTAATAACTGTCTAAAATTTATTTGTGGTACTAGGGATTGAACCCAGGGCTTTCACACTGAGCTACAGTCCCACCCGCTTTTTACCTCCCTCTCCCATTTTAAAATTTTGAACTGGGCGTGGTGACACATGCCTGTAATCCTAGAACTTTAGAGGTTTAGGCAGGAGGACTGCTGTGAATTCAAGGCCAGCCTGGGTTACATAGTGAATTCAAGACCAGGTAAACTACATAGTGAGACCCTGTCTCAAAAAACCAAAAAATAAATAATTTAATTAAATTTCAAGACAAGTTTTCACTATGTCAATTAATTGCCAATGCTGGGTTTAAACTTGGGATGCTCCTACCTCAGCCTCCCAGAGAGCTGGTATTATAGTTGTATGCTACCACAACCAGTTTACAGTTTAAAAAAAAAATTTATGTACAATGGAATAAATAAATTCCTTCCCCACCCTGCCATTTTGATAGAGAGGAAAAAAACAAAACAGTTACACCCAGAACCATCTTGCTTCCTGCTTTATTTTCCATAGAGCTGGCTTCCATCCACACTTCTGGTCTCATCCACGTTGATTTCAGGCTCTAAATTCTCAGGTCTTGGGTCCATTTGTCAGATTAAACCCCACCCACACTCCCTAGAGGCCACACCCACCCATCCACCATAGCTTGATGGAGCCTCTGTAAATCAAGGATGGTCTTTATTCCCTGAAAGAAAAAATGCAAGAATGAAATGCACACGTTTCTGTATGCTTGGTCTGCTCCTGCCCATGTCAGCATGCTACAAGAGACTCTCATTTTTCTGGACTAGAGAAGAAAACCATGTGCATAGGAGTGGGGGAAAGATAGTAGGATAGCTGCTCTCCAAATAATAAAGAAGTGAGGGGAAAACGCTGGAATTTGTAGAGCCCTGCCCTTGGGAATAGCTCTTTGCTTCTAAACTACTGTCATTC
>RJWM01005795.1:0-89091 GCA_004363535.1 Dasyprocta punctata | reverse complement strand
GCAGCAATCTGTAGGAATTTTCAGGGGTAATTTATATATGTGTCTGGAAAAAGAAAGTTTAAATTATGATGTTTAATTATACTCTTTGAGTTTCTGTGGTTTTGCTGCATTTTTCTTTCTTTTTCCTTTTATTTGTTTTTCAATTTTTTTGTTTCTCTTTTATCAAGGCAGTGTTTTCAATGGATAGTCACTATGTAACATTGTGAGTATCATTTCCCCTTGTGTCCAGTTAATGCATGAGTGACTGAACCTTTCTAGTTATATTTCCAGTATCACAGATATTATGTGGAAGAACATTCAAGCATGTCCAACTGGAAAAATTCTGACACTTTGGCTGTGGTGATCAATGTCAGCTGTTAACTATTGACTGCCAATTATCACTATCACTTCTATAAATCCGTTTCTCAGGACCATCTTTCCTTGTATGATTTGGTATACCCTTACTCAAATAGGGGCCATCCTACAAGGCTGAAAAGACCAATAATCTATAATATTCATTTAAATCAGTAGGTGGAGAAGACCTGGAATCACCAACAGAGGTGCTTAGGGCAGTTGACAGTATCAACATCTGCTCCCAACCATTGATACTCCTGCAATCCAGGGGAAGCACAAGAGACTCTCCAGTCATTAGAATCAGCTACCATGAATGTGTCTTTAGTTTATAATTTCCAATACTAAAACAACTCTTGTTTGGAGCACGAGGTATGGTCATATTAAATAGTGCATGTTGAAGTTAAATTTTTTTTTTCAGCACCGGGGATTGAACTCACAGCTTCACACCTGCCAGACAGGCGCTTATGCCACTGAGCCAAACTCCCGGCCTGAAGTTAAATTTTTGTAAAATTGGTTGCAGTAGGAGATGCATTGTCATGGATTCCCCTCAAACTACTCCCCCTTGTTTGAATGCAAGATTCCCATTGTCCTTTCCACTGTCTGAATCAGTTCTGGACATCTTTTGTGAGTCTCTGCATATGGGTGCTTCTATGCCCTTAATCAAAGAGTTTTCAATGATTTCTGTCAGACGCAAACATTATAGTGCATACTGGTTCACCATATTCACCAGATATGGCACAGTGTCATTCACGTCGCTTTTCTAAAGTCAAAATGAAAACAAAGCTAAGCATTTTAAATTGATTCAACATATCAAAACATCCAGAAGAGGTAAACTAAAAACACTCAAGGAACAGAATGTTAGAACCCCTTCACAATCGGGCAGTAAAGATGACAGAGATGTATTCAAAGGAAGGGGAATGCTGTGAGGTTGATTAATGGCAATTTGTCTTTCATTTCACTGTAAATGTGAGCGTTCATCAAGTCCTTTGTTTTGTTTTTTGAGACAGGGTCTTGTTATGTAGTCCAGGCAGTCCTTGAGCTAATGATAATCCTCCTGCCTCAGTCTCCTGAGTTCTGGGATTACAGGAGTGCATCCCCATGCCTGGCCCTCATCAAATATTCTGATCACACTTGGATTGCCTCTGTTTTATTTCGTGATTCCCAAATGATACCACAACCTAGAACCTCTAAATAGAATACTCTTTCCTTTGTATCACAAGAGGCATTGCTATGTCTGATTCTGGGGCTGAAGAAAGACACCTAAGGCTCAGATTAGCTCTCTGGTTTTCTCTACCAAAACATTTTAATGACTCTGAATGCCTGACTGTCTAGGAAACAACCTCAACAGGTGGTGATATCAGGAGAGGCAGCTGGGGCAGCCCAGCCTCACACTTCTGCTTTTTTGGTGGTTTTTGTTATGGCTTGTATCATTGTGGGAGGTCTAGTATATTCCTGAAAACAGTAATAAGTTGCCACATCTTCAGTTGCCACTCTGCTGATGGTGAGAGAATAATGTGTCCCAGATCCACTGCCGCTGAAACTTGATGGGACTCCAGACTGCAAATTGGTTGCATCATAGATCAGGAGTTTAGGAGCTTGCCCTGGTTTCTGCTGGTACCAGGCTAAATCCTTGCTTATATCCTGACTGGCCCGGCAGTTAATGGTGACTGTGTCTCCAAGAGATGCAGACAGGAACGTTGGTGACTGGGTCATTTGGATGTCACATTTGATGCCTGACATTGGACAAAGAAAAGCAAATTTGCATAGGCTTAATGATGATATAAATGACTTCTTTTGAAAGGTCAGTCAACACTGACCACAGTTTTTCTGTAACTTCACAGTATTGTTCTTCCTTACCTGGGATCCAGAGAAGCAGGAGCCCCAGAAGATGAGCAAGGGTCCTCATGGCCATGCTGTGTCTGGACTGGGACTGACTCCTGCTCTGAGTCTGCCCAGCCTATTAAGCATCCTCAAGACAGTAGACTGTGCTCTGGGCACATGCAAATCAGCTGGAGGGGGCAGGTCTGGGCACAGCTGCAGGCTGGTTCATCTCAGTAACTCAGCATAGCTCTAGGGACCCCAGATGTCCCTGATCAGATGGGAGTAGCTTGTTACTGGCAGCTGTTTAGTTGCAAGACACCTGAGAGCCATTTATGAACACTTGAAATCGGTCAGAGGACTATATGAATTAATCTATTTTGTAACTGCATTGAGATAGCTCAGAAAAATATTTTTGATAGAGAATCCATTAATATTCTTAGAGAGTAGAACTCTCAAGTCAATTTATTTTCAAATGTTTTCAGGTAAGGAAAAGAAAATATTAATGCTATACTGATTACATTGTCGTAAGAATAAATCTCTTCCACTTTTTTCTAATTAAAAGGAGTATCAATTGGGTCTAGGTACATATACTCTAAAACAATTTTATTGACTCCACCCCATTGTTGTTCTCTGTGAATATCAAAGTGTTGCAAATGCACAAAGTTGATGACATGTTCTCCGTGGTGAGGTTGCCACTCTCAGCTGTGCCGCTGTCCAAAGCTACTGGTCCCTTTCACATGCAGAAACTAAATGGATGCCAACTTGCTCTTGTTTTGAAGACCACTGAATTTTACCATATTCTCTGGCATTTATCACGGTTTACCACCATGAAGGGCTAATTAGTGATGTCCCAGTTAATTAACTCCACAGATGCTGGTTTGTCTTTCTATCTCTAAGATCTAGGAGTAGATTAAAAATGCATAAGACCACACTCCCTAGAAGCTGTCTGCTCAGAGACACAAATTGAGCCATCCTTAATAATTGATTTGAACTAATAATGTGACTCATATTGGTTTTGGGTATATTATCATTTTTTGAGATGGTTGATGTATTTGGATTTCCACAGCCATATACCTTTAATTGGTGTTTCCTGAAATTTGAGGAATTTCCAGTTACTATTTCTTCAAGAATTACCCCTGTTTTTTTCTTACTTTTATCCCTGCAGTTCATGCAATGCACATGTTATAGGAGATTGGTTACTTCCTGTAAGGCCTTAGAATCTCCTCACTTCTCACTATTATTCAATATTTTTGTGTTTATTCCTTGACTCGATAATTTCCAATATGACTGTTTTCAATCCGGCTGATTCTTTCTTTTACCTATTGAAACCCAGTCTTGAATTTCCCAATTTAGTTATGGTATTTTTTTAATTCCCCAATTTCTCTTTTATTCTTCTAAATACATTTTCTGTCTCACAAGTGATATTAGAATTTAACCATATAATTTTTTCTAGACTTTCTTCAGTTGTTTAGCTATTTTCCTTTCATTCTTTACATATATTCAGGCAATTATATCAAAGATGTTGTCTTGTAAGTCTGAGGTATTTGTAGTTTCAGGGATATTTTCTGAAGATCTCTTTTTAACTTGAATAGGTCAGATTTCCCGTTTCTGTGTGTGTGTGTGTGTGTGTGTGTGTGTGTGTGTGTGTGTTTGCACTACTCCTATATTGAAAGTTTAGGACTTGAACTAAACAGTCACTTGTCCTTCTGATTGGATACTGATGGAACAGCTTTACTACATGTTGGGGCTTACCCTGAGATGTGATTTCTGCCTAAGTGACGAAAAAAGCTTTCTTAAGTCTTTTAGGGGAGGCATGCCTGGGTCTGGCTTTGTAGTAATTTTTTTCTCCTGGGTGCCTCTGATAAATTGTTATTTTTAAATCCATTTTCCAAGGTGTCTCAACCCAGCCTCTTCAGAGCTTCCATGTATTCTCTTATTTCATGATAGCTTTTCCTACATGTGGCATTCATGTAGCATGTTGCCCACCACAGACTGGCTCAAGTTTGTCTGAAAACCTTGGTTTGGGGCTGTGCCTCTTATCCTGGTCTGAGTTCTAAGTCATGTCATAGAGATCTAGTTTTTAAGACTATCAGAGACAAGTGAAAAATTTCAAGTAAGATCCACCATGCTCTTTTTGGCCCAAAGGAGAGACTAGAATGCGGGCTGCATCTCTCAACTCTGTCCCCTCTCACAGTGATGGTCCGAGTGGAGGCGAAAGAAGCACCGCACTGTGTTCTCCTGTGATTAACGTGGTCTTCTACTTTCCTTGTAATCTAAAAGCATTGATTTCTTCATTTCTTTCTTTCTTCTTTTCTGTCTGCCTCTCTTCTCTCTTTTTCATTTTTACTGTAGAAATTTGAATGGTTTCTAGAATTTAGAGAAAGTTTTTCTTATTAAGTTTTCAGATTTCCATTTGTTTACTGTGTCCTGAAGTTTGTGTAGAGGAATATTTCTGGAGCTTCGTATTTGGCTAATGTGAGCTGATCACTTCGGGCATCAATAAAAAAATATTGACATCATTTTTTAAGTGAAAAAGGTTTAGTTTCCTATCTTCTCCATGATTTCCTTAAACTAATGTACCAGAGATTAATGTATCATAATGTCAGTTGAATTAACAATGGAATATACAACATTCTCAAACACAGTTCATTTTCTTAAAGAAAAGCAAGACTTCATTCTTTGATTTCAAATCATCAGTTTCAACCATACCTTGATCATGTATTTTATTTGATTTTGAATAGTATTTTCTGAAATTCTATGTATTTACCTTTGAAATATGGATATTGTTCATTATCAGTTATGCTAGGTTTTGATCATCGCCATTCTACATTTTTTTCCATTTTCAAAATATTTGTGATGAGTTAATGTGTAAGTTTTGATTGACCAACATTTTCATCATAAAATCTTAAGACCTAATCTAAAATTTCTTCAAATAATTTATTAAAATTACAAATGTGTCTTTTAAATAGGACCTGATAAATCTTGATAGACCAGTATTTTCAGTACAGAAGCATCAACAAAGGAAACCTCAATAACAATAGCTATTGGTCTAAAAATCAAGATGAAAATGACATGCAGAAGTTAGGAAACAAATCAATTTATAATGCAAACGTTTCAAAGTGAAACATGGCCTTTTACTGAACAGGTGTTCCAGTATATTTTGTTCCCACTCATTATTTTCTAAATTTGGACATCACCTGAGATTCTTTACCATATAGTGGGACTGTACTAGGGAACTGAATTCAGCTGGGCTTTGACATGTGCATGTATGAACCCTAAGAGACTGGGGAAGGCTGAGCCCTTGACACCAAGTTGGACTTTTCTAGGGTAGTAGTGCAAAACACTATGTCTGACCCTGAACAGGAAAGAGACAAATGCTGAGAAAAAGAGGAAGTGTGAGAGAGGGGAACAAAGAAACAAGGAGACTTTACAGCAGTAAACTAACCCACCTGCATGTGCACTACTTACTGACTCCAGACTGAACATATAATACTATTATTTTTGTGTACCCACAAATATGCCTGGATTATGAGGCTGTGATTCTGAATGAATTTAATTGTCAATGTACTAAGGGAGTATTAGGATGACCTTTATCCAGCTTTCTTCCGATCATGTCTGGTTGCTCAAGGGCCCAGTGAACACCTTTCTTTCTGCCTATTGCTTATGCCCTGTCACGGCTCATGGGAGCTTCACATGTGGTGTCCCAATAGCACCCTCTGGTTGTGAGAGGGAACGGTTCACAGATCTGTGCTTTCTTCTGTAATTTTCTGATTTTCAAAATTAAACTTAACCTTTCAATTACCCCTACAATATCTACATAATCTGTCAGATTTTGGAAATCTCCTTGTGAATTGAAATAAAATTGAAGCATGTGACAAGGGTGTTAATCAGATCCAATAACAATAGCATATGTCACAATTAGAAGGGGAAATCCTTTAAATTTGGCATGATTTAATTGAAATGCATCAAGAAAGGAGAAAAAGCTACTGAGAAAACAAGACATGTTTTGACTGTCATAATAGAACAAATGAAATGAAAAAGATAAGAGACAAACTGGGCATGGTGGCGCACACCTTTAATCCCAGCACTGGGGAGGCTGAGGTAGGAGGAGCGTTGTGAGTTCGAGGCTGGCTTGGGCTACAACGTGAGTGCAAGGCCGGCCTGAGCTACACAGTGCGACTCTGCCTCAGAAAACCAGGGTTGGGAGTTTGGTTCAGTGACTTAAGCGCCTGTCTGACAGGTGCGAGGTTGTGAGTTCAATCCCCGGTGTCGCAAAAAAAAAAAAAAAAAAAAAAAAGAGACAAATGAAGCAAATGCAAAGCAACACTGAGCATTAAGGAATCTGCACCCACTTTGTATGTATTGTTATATATATGTTTCTCTGTTGCCCGGTCACTTCAATGTTGTCAAGTGAGCATGTTTAGAGGGATGGGAAGATTTTTTTTTTAATGCTATTAACTGAAGCCTAAACCTGACCCAACTGGTTCACTAATTTTATTCTCCTTGGAGATCAAATAATGGTTCTGTCCAAAGACAGTGACTCGGCCATATGAATTTGCCTCTGCTTTTGAGAAGGAACCACTAATAAAGCTCCTCAGTGTGTTTAGGTTTTTCTAGTCTCTGCTGCATCAAGTGCTTCAGGAAAAGCATGGAGGAGAAGGGTTGAAAAATCTATGCACACAGAAAAAGGAACTGAGTGTGCTCATGCATGAAGAAAACTCTCAAACAGAAAAACATTGCCTGGGTCCTCATCTGAACATTTTGAGAAGCATCTGAAGCTTCCCGCTCAGAGTACTCGCAGGTTTTTGTAACAGGATGTATCACTGTGGGAGGTGTATTATCATCCTGCTGACAGAAATAATATGCTGCATCCTCAGGTTTCAGGTCAGTAATTGTCAAGGTAAAATGTGTTTCATATCCACTGCCACTGAACCGGGACGGGATCCCAGAGATGAGAGTGGTAGCTACTTTAATGATTAGCTTAGGTGCTTCTCCTGGTTTCTGTTGATACCAGTTCAGATCATCATCAATGTCTGTGCTGGACTTGCAGGTGATGATGACTTTGTCACCTACAGCCATTGACAGGAGTGCTGGAGACTGCGTGAGTATAGTTTCTGCCAGGGAACCTGCTAGTGGAGAAAATAGGGAAAATAAGTCACATGCATCATATTTGGAAAACTTGAAAAACAATTCATTTCTTATAAATATATAATATTTGGTGGAAATTCTGAGGATTTGAATCCATGAATAAGAAAAAACTTTTCTCTTACCAGAAATCCAGAGGAGTAAGAAACTGAGGAGCTGAGCATGGGACCCCATGACCTTGACTCAGATATCCAGTTTGTCAAACAGTCCAAAGCATGCATTATATGGCTTCAGAAGTGTTGAGGCGATAATGTATGGGAGGAATATGCAAATTGTAATATAGTGGGACAGGAAGGCAGTGTCCATGTGTCAGGCGGTAAAGTTACTCATACGAGCAATGCATGATTTCATCTTCACAGCTGTTCTGACATTCAGATGGTAACCTAATGAGCCACAACAGTCTTTCATTCATTTACTTTTCTGCAACTGCACTCTTTAGTCTGCAGGTTTTACTAGCACAACTTCTGCTGTCCTTTTTTTTTTTTTTTTTTTCTGTCTTTGTTCTGTCTGACACATGACAGCTAGATTCCATGGAGATAGTCCTGGGAGTATCCTGTGCTGATCCTAGTAACCAGGACCCTATTCTATCCATTGTGATAAAATCCAGATCACAGAGATATTCTTCATTCCTCCTCTCAGCCACATACTCAGTTCCTGATTTCTCAGCTCTAGTTTAAGCTCACGTTAACGCAAGCATCACTTGCTGAATATTCTTATTATTAAACTAGAGCCCCAAGTTCCAAGAATTTTTAATGTATTCACATTGTAATTTGACAACATTGAAGTAAATTCTTTGCAGTGGACAGGGAACAACTACCTAAACCGACTTCCTTTTTCACAGTTTACATGCAGAATTTGAAAATCGAGCTTTAGAATTACCACTGTGTGTTAAAGTAAATGATGAAAAAAAGATATAAAGGGTGCTTAAATAAGTTGTAAAAATTGTATAAACTCTATGGCATAGATCAACATCAGCTTCTAGGTTTACCTAATGGACTGTAATTATGCAAAACATCATCACTGAGGCAGGTTGAGTTGAGGATGGTTAAAACTTTCTTGTGCATTATTTTTTAACTTCCAATTAGTATATACCTAAAAATAAGTTGTAAGAGATATAACATAAGTTTATTCCTTGAAAGCCCTGATGAAATGAGTCGCAGTGTCACAAGTATTTGGCAAAATGTTAAAGCTCTTATCTCTCCCTCTACTCATGCAAATATGAACTTGAATAGACTTCAATAAAGCAACTTGTATTACTAGAGTAAAATTAAAACAAATTCATTTGAGGAAAATACCATAAAAATGAAAAATTTCAGTTTTAAACATATACAATCTTAATGCATTCACTAAGGGATATTTGGCTATTTTGATGGGATGAAAACTTACGCAGACACTAAAAAGAAGTGTTAATTTTATATTATTAGTAAGTAATTGTGAATTATATAACATTTACTATAAAAAGCAGAATTCCAAAATGTTATTAGATGGTTTGATATTTCACATCTGCCGTGATTAAAGCAGAGTAGATGATTGTTAGTAAAAGAGGTTATTTGAAGTACTAGATTATATAATTTATATTTTTAATATAAACTCTCTTACTAGCAGAATCACAAATTGCTTAAACCAGAAACGAGGGTATAACTACACAGGGTAAAAACCAGCATGGAAATTCAGCATTGATGGAAGCCTAATTACTAGAATCACTGGTTGTGTTTGTAGAGTTAAATATCTGTCTTCCATATTCAGAATATGATCGTTTAATACATACAGCCTAACATATTAACAAGTTTCGTATCAGAAATAACTGTGTAAACACATTACTTAGAATTGTGGACTTAAATATCAAGGGAAGCACTGAAAGTGTCTACTTCCTAAGAGACTGGATAAAATCCAGTGTAAACTTAACTCCAAAGAGCCAATAAAAAGTCAAAGTTATATTCATCTCCCCAAAGTGAGCAAATTCCTTGAACAAACATCTTTCCATATCAGAACCATAACTAAAACAATAGCCACTAGCAATGGACTGGATAAACTAATTCTGGTTATTCAAGCTATAACATACTATGCATCAATGAAAATGAAATCTGCATGGAAATGGGTTTGTGGAGTGCTCCTGGATTTCTGATGATTTGAGGGATTAGATTTTCTTCCAAAATTTGGAGGGTCCTTGTGACATCTTTATAGAAGGTCAATCAGCAGTCAGCATCTCAATGAGTTGCACAGAACTGTAAGTGGAGTGATGCACAATGCTTGTTGTTTCACAGTAAGCTCACGGTTGACCTCCTTCTGAACAGGTGAATTTAGCCCCCTTATAAATCATGCCTGCACCTGCTAATATAGAACCATCTTCCCATGCCTGCAAAGATAGCAGGTGATATCTCAGACACCTCAACAGTTGTAGATATAGATTCACCTAAGAGAAATATCAGCGCTGATGAGGGGAGGGGAGGGGAAGGACCATTTGTCCCTAATGGTCACAAACCCATAAATTTGCATATTTCTTCCTCTGAAACTACATTGCACTCAGTTGTTTTTAAAGAGTGTTTTATATGTATTTTAATAATCAGAAATTAAATACAAACCTAAATATTTTTAAATTGTTTCTAATATGACCAAAGACTGGCAACTGAGGAGTGGTTCATTTGTGACTGGTTATCTAATGGAAGATATAACTAAAATCCTGGAAAATATTCATGCTGTATTCAAAAAGAGAAAATAGTTTAATAAATATCTTGAATTGAAAAGCACTCCTATACCTTCATACAATAATAAATAATACTTGCAATTAATTGAAAATTATACAATTATGCACTCTGTGATGCCAGCATAATACTCTGAAATTAAGCACTGGGTTTGAGAAACATGTACAATAATTTGAAAAACAAGTTTGGACAATGGCACTGGCAGTTACATGTGAAAAAATTTGCAGCAAGAAACTAGGTTGATGAAAAAATTCTTTACTGAGAAGTTAAGTTGAAAATACATATTTACAGTTTTGCAGATAATTTTAATTTCTTTATATTTTGTTGGTTTTCTGTATTTGACCTATGGTGTCAGCCAATTCAAGTCCTGTCCTTAGTCTTAAGTGCATCAAACTCCTAACCTTGTGCTACTGAAAGGAGTCATAAATATCTGTAATTGGAAAAAAGAAAGAACAGCACTAAAAATGAGAAAACTAATAGAAATGGAGTTGAGGTGGTGTCTTTTTCCTGATTTAGAAGTTTATTTTGAAAGAGTCTAAAATCAAAAATCACTTAACCTACTATTCTAAAGATGTGTGATTTCTGGAAAAATGAGTACAGTTAAAAATCTGTTATGCTTTCTTTTACAATAAATCATTTTTTGAAAATGTTATTTTTATGAAGTGTCCTATGAAGATAATCAAATATGAGAAAATACTGCTTCTGCATGTGAAACCCAGTGTTGGAGATTTAAAGTTTGCCATTGTGATTAGTTGTTTTTTCTCATAATGTGTTGGCCTTAAAAATCCAGAAAAAAGGGCCGGGAGTTTGGCTCAGTGGCTTAAGCGCCTTCCCTGGCAGGCGCAAGGCTGTGAGTTCAATCCCCGGTGCAGCAAAAAAAAAAAAAAAAAAAAAAATCCAGAAAAAGTAACGTACTGTAAAAGTTGTTATTTTGTCAACACAAGTCTTAGAAATTTCCTACGTATCTGTATACAATTAGAGAATACTATTCCTAATTCTAAACAGAAATTTCACTCTAAGTTCAAATGGTGTCTCATGGATTAAAAGGAAGGAAAATGTACATACTAAAGCATAATCACTGCCTTCCATAAGTTAGATTAGACCCACAGTAATTAACTTGACATCAGTTGCTAGTATGATCTGCTCACTGATACACAGCATAGTATATGGTGCTCAGGAAGAAGGGGCCATTTTTCCTAGGTAAGTTAGACAATAGGAAGTACCATTACCTATGTCAGCCTCAATTAGTGAAATTCACTTGTTCAGCCCATGTGTAGACCTCTAACTCTGAAGGCATGGTATTTCATCACGGGGCTCCCTCGGCTGGCTTGGAATGTTGAATAATTGACCTCTTTATATTGTATCAGTGTAACACGTGACAGCACATTGTTTGTGATGCACTTTAGATTGGAATTTCTTTTTTTTTTTTTTGGAAAGTCAAGGTTAATAATCATGGTCTATTTAAAAACTCAATTCTTGGCACTGAGGATATAGTTCAGTGGCATAAGTGCCAGCCTGGCGAGCACAAGGTCCAGAGTTCAATTTTCAGCACCAAAAATAAAGAAGTAAGTAAAAATGAAAAAAAAATTCCAATTCTAGCAGTTAGAAAGTTTTTCCTAAAACCTTGAAGTCTTTATACTTATAAGGCCTGAAAATTGTCAAAATGTGTCAATGTCATACCATTCTCTAACTTTCCTTGCAAAACGACTGTAAAATGCAATCCTTGAAACTTGTTCAAGTGTTCGATGTCCATTCTTCATGGCCATCCTTACTATACCAATGATTTGACCTCCGTCCTGTATAAATCCTTCATATTTCTAAAGAATAAAACTTCTCTCAGTTCTAGAAATAAAGTTAATTAGAATTAATAAACTAACAAGATGATGGTTCTTTGTCCCAATATAAGTACCTGAAATCTTAATTTTCCATACTTTAATGAAGATTTCCATGTCTTTACCCATAGAAGGATGAAATAAATGAAGATAATCTATGCACAAGAGATCACTTCAGAGCATATGTCAATTAAAGTTTTAGGAGGCAGGTAGACTTGGAACTCTTGGTCAATCTACTTGGGGGTCACTCTTGGATAAAAGGTAATTTGTTCATTGGTCGCATTGTCCTATAAACTACAAGTTTCCCAGAAAAAACTAGTTATGAGATGTTAGGAATGAATTATCCAAACTATAGCCTAAATAAATACATTAACATAGTGAGTATGCATATGAGACTGTAATATGTCAAAAAGAACAAGGAATTTACTAGACCCAAATTATAGAGACCTGTCGTCTTGATAAACAAAGTAAATTTGATACTAGAATAATATTTGCACAGTAAAGGGGTGATTTTTAAACATAGAACAATTGAACTTCATAACTTTCTGTACCTAAGCTTCTGATAAGCATCCTGTCACCAGATTGTGTAATTCTTCACACTATCTAGGAAGAAAAGTGGTTTCATCCATGATTTAATTTCTGACCATTCAGGTTGTTTTGTGCTTTGCATTGATTCATTTATTCCACATTATTATCTCTATAAAATTCAAGTGATAGGTCGTTGCTCATGGAGAGAACAATCAGATTGTCTTTTAAATGAAAGAAAATCCTGTACTTTCTCATTGACACAGTCTCAAAAGATTTGCCACACACCGAAAT
The DNA here is from genome assembly GCA_004363535.1 of Dasyprocta punctata. Lineage (NCBI taxonomy): Eukaryota > Metazoa > Chordata > Mammalia > Rodentia > Dasyproctidae > Dasyprocta > Dasyprocta punctata. The sequence continues at coordinate 76,439 of RJWM01005795.1, read as the reverse complement.
GCCTTCACTTTTCAGATGAGGCAAATTATCTCCATCCAAACCTTATTGATCTCCAGCAGAATGGCAACATATTTCTAGACAGGCATTCTCATTTAATAAAAGTGACTTAAAAACAAGGATCACAAAGAAAATTTTCCCATTCAAAACAGGTACCATATCTGGTTATGTATGCTAATACTGATTGTGAATAAACAGAGACATGTATTTGATCTAGGGCAAGAAAATTGCACACGGGTGCATATATATATATACATATATATATGAATTTATAGTCATATGATTTTTAACATAAATGTGTTATATAAGTAGAGACAAAATTTAGCAAAAATACACACACACACACACATATATATATATATATATAATGTGTAATTATCTATCTATATACATAGGCAGACTTGTGTTGTGTGTGTACTTACTTTTTGTGAAGGGATATGAACCCAATGCCTTCTGAATGAGCTACATCCCAGTCTTTTTTTTTTTTTTAGACATTGTCTCAAAAGTTGCCCAGCCTGAACCTGAACTCATGATCCTCCTGCCTCAGCCTCCAACAATGCCGGAATTTGAGGCATGTGGCAACTCACTAGTCCATATTTTTTTACTTACAAAGTATACTTTTCATAATTTTTGATTTTTATATGCTTTCTGCAAAGGGCATTATACTTATTGTGTTTGCTATTACTATAACTTGTAAAGTTAGCCCGTGTATGGGTAAATTTTTCCATAGATAAAATCAATTTTTCTTTTTATTAAAATATTATGGTGGTTTCTCAATTTCTCCAATGTTCTACATCTCTTTATGAATGAATTCCCTTATACTGTAGATTTTTCTTTAAATCAGTGTATTTTTAAGTGTAAATATGCTTATAATTTATTAGTTAACTTTTTAAGGTGAATGGTTTCTAATAAGCCCTGGAAAAAACCTAATGACTCTAACTTTGAATATTTATGGTCCTGTTCATGGAATTTGTTGTAATGATCATCGGCTACTTCAGGAGGGCAAACCCGGTTGGATCTGCCATAGATACCTGGGCTGGCTTCTCATTTCTGAACTGAGTTTGGTCTGGTCCACAGCTCATGGGCTGAACACCCAAGCACATTGTCTGGCAAAATGAGGAGTGAAAAAAAAAAAAAGCTGAACTACGCTAGCAAATTTGAGGTCAGTAATCTCCAACACAGGTTCACAATATATTGACCTAGCCTTTCAATTCAGTAACTCTTGAAGTTTCTAGAAACCTCTGCTATATGTAGTTATCAAGGTATTTGCACACAACAAGGAAGAACAATTATGTTCTTCAACACTTATCATGCAAAAATATTTTCAAATACCATTTTACTTTAACAATAAAAAGATAGATGTGTCTTCAGGGTGTGGTTTTAAATAGAAAAAAATTTAAATGACGTTACTGGAGGGAAATCTCTAACTGAATTGAATACCCACTAAAAGACAGTTTCTTAACCCATCTGTGGGTCAGTTCTGTTTTTGCTAAAATCCCCACCATTGCTTAGCAGGTTTGAGGTGCATCTGTGATTCTGTATCCATAAGATGCTCGCCTAGACACCGTGGACCCTGCTGACATGGGACACATTTTCATCAGGAATCATGTTTGTCAAATAGAGTACTTAAAGTAACAAGCTTGTTTTTAATTTCTAATATTTTCAATTTTTTAAATTTGGGTTTCTTTTTGGTTTGTTTTTCTGTTTGCTGTTCCTGAGGAAGGTTTCTCAACTGTATGCTGATATGAAACTTCAAGCAAAACTTTCTATATACAGTACTTCTCAAAATTTCCTCTCCTTTGCAGTTTAATCTATTATTTAATGACATTGCTTCATGTGGTCCCTTATTCATAGGTAATATTATGAAACATGAGTTAATATATGTGGGTACCATTCATTAACAGGAAAAATCTGAGACTTAAGACCATCCTGGGTTGTTATCTATCCAGTCCACATAATCACCATCACTTCCAGAAGTACACATCTCAGGATCATTTTTTCTCTTATGCTTTGCTGTGGAGTTGGTTCTGTGGAGATAATCCTAGAGATTTGAAAGACAGAAGAAAATCTTACTCTCATGGAAACCAGTAGACAGACACATGAGCAGAGGTAAAGACTGGAGACTCAAGTGGAGAAAGGCTTTGGGTAGAAGACAGAATCAGGCTGCTACCCTCAGGTCTTCTCCACTGGACAGAGAATCATAGGATCAGCAGCCCTATTTCTCACCGCTGTGCACTCTGCCTAGCTCTGCCCAGCTTCCTCAGGACAATAAAAGCTGTTGGTTAAATTACAACTCTCTATATTGAAACAATTTCCCCTTAGACTGACTTCAATGGCTTCTCTTTTGCTCTAGAGTTGCAAATGATGCCACAACCCATACTCTACAGATACTGTAGTCTGTCATTTATATTAACAAAGGAATTGACAATCTGAGGTGCTGGGGCTGAGGTCCAGAGGAGACTGAGTGCCCCATTCTGTAAAATTCTCCCAGTGGCATTCAAAGCCAGGCTGTACCTATAAAACCTTCACAGCAACTGGAGATTCCAGTGTCTGGGGTAGCACAGTCTCACACTTCTGCTTCCTTATATGGTTTATGCTGTGGCTTATATCACTGTGGGAGGTGTATGGTAACCCTGTTGACAGTAATAAGTAACAACACCTTCAGGCTGCAGGCTACTGATCATGAGAGTGAAATCTAACCCAGATCCACTGACATCGAACCTCTATGGGTTGCTGAGTTTCAAAATGGATATGCAATAGATCAGGATCTTAAGTGCTTTTCCTGGTTTCTGCTGATACCAGTGTAACACATTCCTAATGGCCAGGCTGGCTTAGCAACTAAAGGTGACTGTGTCTTCAAGAGATGCAGACATTGAGGATGGAGACTGGGTCATGTGGATATCACATCTGACATCTGACATGGGAAACATAAAAACAAAAGCCCACACAATCAATTGTGTTACAAGAAACCTTCGTGGGAGGGCTAGGCAGCACTGATCCCAAGAGTGTGTAATTATGAATGCGGCCCCTCCTTACCAGGAGCCAGAGCATCAGGAGCCCTAGGAGTTGAGCTGAGGTCCTCCTGTCCATGCTGTGTCCTGACTGGGACTGACTCCTGCACACGGTGTTTTCAGGGTCCTGACCTAGACCCCCAATCTCCCAAATGAGTATATGATGAAGGCTTAAATAAATGAGATAATTGGTGTGATTTTAGGGCTCCAGAGGTATCAAAACCCTCTGCAGAGTTTGGGAATCTGCTGGCCAAGACAGAGGATGTCTCTGGGTAGCCCATATTCACTTAGTAGATTAGAGTAGAAAACGCAGGAAACTGAACAGACCTTGGGAGTGGTTCAGGGACTTTTCTAAGTAACACATTATGGTAATTTAAGAGAAGTATCTTAGGAGAAGATCTCCATGTTGCATTTTACTACCGGAGTGAAATGTCTGTAGCTACAGTCTTTATTTGGTTAACTGGAGTTGAAGCCAGGTGTCCTCAGCTGTGACCTTATCTTGCCCTTTGAGGCGACTCTTTGTTCTCAGGTCAACCATGCCCCAGCCATGCCACAACCCTGCACAAGTATTCACTCTCTAGTTTCTACAGTTCCCAACAGGGTGTAATCAGCCTGTTAAGAAGTCTTCAGGATAGACAGCTGTGCTCTGCAGATATGTAAAGCAGACAGGTTGAGCAGGGTTAGGCATGGTGGGCACAACTGATTCATCTTAGTAACTCAGAAAAGACCAAAAGGGCCAGGTCCCCAGCAGATTTGTTGTAGTAACTGTTTCATCCTGAGGGTCACAGGACAGAATTGGTCTGCAGTTAGCAATGCAACTAGTGATCAACACTTTTCTTCAAGTTTCTTCACACATTTTTGTCCTTTTTACTAAAATTGTTTGGTAATGAACTGTGGAATTGGGAACAATTAAGGAAAACAGGGGAATAGTTTATGGGTAAAAGTACAAAAAGAGCAATGGAGTGGAAATAATTTATAAATTCTTTTAAGTCTTTTGAATTTCTGCGGACATTGATACAACATGCCTAGAGTGCTAAGGTAGGATACTGTCAATCATGTTTTCATCTCCTTGTGCCTCAATCTCTCCAGGGATGCACACTGAGACACAAGATGTTGTCTGTGCTCTTCTAAGAAGATGTAAGTCTCTGCCAGTTGCTTCCTTTTAACTTCTAGGACAATTTAAGGTAATTTAGAAACAAATGAAACTGTAGCAGTGCCTTAAGTCATAAAAAGAAGCAAATGATGGGGAGTTAAGAATTGGCACCACAGTTTGGTGACAGCAGAAAAGAATGCATTTCTATACTTTTCTGCTTTGCCTGTATTACTACATGGATTTTTTTTATTTTTTATTTTTTTATTTTTTTGTACCGGGGATTGAACTAATGACCTTGCTCTTGCCAGGCAGGCATTTGTGTTGCTGAGCTAAACCACCAGCCCTACATGGACCTTACAGTCTTGATCTTGACACCTCATATGTACAAAAGGATGCAATGTCCCTATGCATCATGTATTGTCGTATGCCTCCCAGTAAGAAATCAAGAGCAAAACTCTTTATTTTCTTGCTCTTTAGAGGAATGAATCTCTTTCACAGCAACTGTCCACCCTTCTCACTGCTCTTTAATCTCATTTCTCAGCTGACCACTTGTGCCTTATAATCCGTGCATCTACCCTTTTCCGGAAGAAACTTGTCCTTCTCATGCACAGCAAGACAACACTGGTGCTCAATAAACACTGGTGCTCAATAAACACTGGTGCTTGAAATAGCAAGAATGGTTTTTGCACTTATTTTTAAAATATTTGGCTGCATTTGATGTGGAATTGGTTATATACTCAGTTGGATAGACAGAAAAGATGTTGAGGAAAACTTTATGTGCTCCAGTTGGAATAAGCCAGGTGCTGAAAATGATATGATGTCAAATATCTAATTATGAAAATGGCAGTGATGTCTACAGGAAGTATGGATATGGGCCCTGGGAAAAGAAGGCCACTCAGATTTTTCATCCTCTGAAATGAATGGACCAGATTTGAAACAGGAACCTCATACAAGGGCTGAGGTCACTGCAGAGAGTTGTTGGGCTCTGTCCCCAGGCAGGGAGGAAGCAGCTGCTATCCAGTGACAGGGGTGAGGACCAGAGAAGCAAAGTGCTCAGTCCATACAGGCACTGAGCCACATCAAGAGCTATCAGCCAGGATGAGAATCTGAGAAAGCGGGAACTCAGAGCTGGGTCCAGCAGCCTTCAGACCTATCCCCATTGATTCTGAGAAATCCAGAACAAGTAGAGAATCAGCAAATCTCTCACTGCAGAGTCTTATCAAAATCGGGATTTGTTTGACTTAAAAATCTATAAAACACCAGTTAAACAGGTATATATATTACTTGTTTGTTGTATTCTTGTAATAAAGCATTAAAATCATATATTAATAAATTGTAATTGTAATCAGAGGCATACAGCTTTACAACCTGGTAAACTGAGTATGGACACTGAGAAACGACAATAAGTGCATCACTTCTTGACCCTTCCCCACTGTCCAGCCTGAGCAACATGAGGCACAGATCCACTCTGACACCTTTGGATCAGGTATGGGTCAGATCTGAAATCACACCCAGTCTCCCCCTGCGACTTCCTGGTCGCTCCTGTATCGGACACATCTGGTGTGTCTCTTTCTCTCACTACATGGAGTCTTCAGTGAGTTCTGTTCCCTCTTCTGAATTCACGAAGCCACTTCTACCTTAGTGCACACGTGGCTGCTGCACCTTCAACATTGCCACCCTTGTGCTCCTTCTCATCCTTTCTATTTCTGCCCCAACATTCTGACTCCACACCAAGACTCTTCAAGGGAGGACGTATTGTCAGGGTGTAGCTATTTCAGATCACTGAGACTGAAAATGTTCTGCGATGGCATGTGCGGAAAACGTGGTCCATTTTAAGCAGAGTCCCAGGAGAAATGTAAGTGCTGAGAACTGGTCTGAGACCTCCCAAGTCTCAGATTCTTTTGATCGTGGGCCAGTGTCACTTACATTTCTTCAATATTTCTAAGGTCAAGGCACTGTGCTTTGTTTGTCATGGGGTTTGTTTGCCACCTCTGGGAAGATTTGTGACATAGCTACTTATAGGATTTTGGGGTCAAAATCTCTTGACTGAGTTTTTGTACTGAATTTCATTAATCTGGTCCTATTCCATCTGTTACTAGGTATAATTCTACAAGAAACTCCAATGATTTTTGTCAGTGAATTGTCCAATTTACTGAGGACAAAACACGATCAGTTAAGCAGCAATTATGAAAAGTGAGTAATCTCAATGCATTTAGAGTTATGGGTTATAAATTCCATGTGAGAGCTCCAACATAGAGTTTTGGCAACAGCTGGGCATCCTGAGCCACATAGTGGGGCCAAGTGGTAGCTGTCCGGAGGGGGCCCAGTGTCCCTGCTGTAGATCTGTGAACTTGGCCTCATCTTTTCCATACCAGAAAGCCTTCCTTGCAGCTCTGGTTATGAAATTCCCAGCGGTTCAGGCTGGGATTCTGTGCAAAGCTCCCCTATTTGGCACTAGTGCTGTAGGTGCAGCAGAAGTTCCCAGAAAGCCGATGGCTCTGCAAAGACCACTCCTACCCTACCCAGTATGGCTTTCATCAACCACACACTCTGATCCTCATGCTTTAATACAGCAACAACACTTTGTTATCTAATGTGCCGCAAGCCTCTCCTTTACAAATAACATCAATTCATCTCTCCCAAGATCATAGGAAAATCAAATTCCTTCATGCACCAACCTCCTCTCCTCATTGGTCACTAATGTAACTCAAAACCTTAATTGAAATGGAACCAAAAAATAGCTAGACACAATAATAACAGTATCAGAGAGTCTCTGTCTCTCATATATGAAAATTTCTTTTAAAAAATGTCAACCAGAAAATGAAAGAGTGATTGTTAAAATCCTGGGGGGTGGGGGGGAAGGACCCAAGAGCAGAAGTGTGGAGGGATGGATATGATCAATGTGCACTGCATACATAGAAATACTGGAGTGTCTTCCTTTGAAATCTGCTGTTAATACCTGTTAAAATACACATAGAAAAAACCAAATATAATGTACAATTAAAGCATCTTGCCTATGTTTAAAACAATTTTCATTGGTAATATCTGTAGTGTCATCTCTTTTTCCATACGACTTTCATCCTATGATACAACATAAATTCCTCAGCTGTCGGCTTCTTGCGTCAGAGAAATGTTCTGAGCAGATAGAGATGGTAGGAGGAGCACTTGGGCATCCTGTGCTTTCACTTCTGCTTCTCTGGGAGGTTTATGTCATGGCTTCTATCACTGTGGGAGGGGAACTATCATATTGTAGACAGTAGTAAGTTGCAACATCTTCAGGCTGCAGGCTGCTGATGGTGAGAGTGAAATCTGTCCCAGATCCACTGCCGCTGAACCTTGACGGGATTCCAGACTGCAAGCTTGTAGCATAATGGATGAGGAGCTTAAGTGGTTCCCCTGGTTTCTGTTGATACCAGGCTACATACTTGCTAATATGCAGACTGGCCTGGCAATTGATGGTCACGCTGTCTTGCAGAGATGAGAACAGGGCGGATGGAGACTGGGTCATCAGGATGTTACATCTGGCACCTGGGGACAAACACACAAAACGACCACACAATTAATCATGTTGCCTAAGACTTCTAAGGGCCAGGCAGTACTGACTACACTGGGCTGAGCAAAGTCCTAGTGCTGTCCCTCTTTACCTGGGAAGCAGAGCAGCAGGAGTCCCAAGAGCTGAGAGGGGGTCATCATTTTCCTTCTATGTCTTGACTAGGACTGACTCTTGCATGAAGTGTAACCAGCTTATCAAGCAGTTTTCTGGACAATGTGTTGTGATCTGCAGACATGCAAATAAGAGGAGCCTGGGCAGGGCTGGGCACAGCTGCAGGGCTGCCTCATCTCAATATTTCAGCACAGGCCCACGGTCTCCAGACATCCCAGGTTTGACCAGAATTGCACACACTTGCCTCAGGAAATGTGTTCTCCCTGATGAACATGGGATAGAATGGTTCTTCCAGGTCTTATTCAATTGCTGCCCTCAAGGTACTTCACACCTTCTCTTGTCTTTTTATCTATGACAGTGTCTTTCAGAAAATATCCCAGAAACTATCTGGTTTTATGCTCCTCACATTTGAAACTTGTGGTAGTTTCTTAGATAGGAAAGGGTTTGTTGTTGTTCTGATTCTCTGATTACACTGGTGTTCCCATTTGTTGCCACTACTGTCCAGGAATGCAGTCAGGTAGAAGAAGAGAAAGAACTGCACCTTTCCTGATTGGTAAGGAAACAAACAGACATTGGGCGTTTCCCTGTTATCTTGTCATCTCCATCCATGACTTCCTTTCTCCATCTCTGAATTGTCCATCTGATCGCTTCCATCAAAGTCAACCTCATCAAGATTTTTCTCCTTTTACATCTGAACTGGTTTGGCCTCTGTTCCAGCTCTGCATATGGTTTCATTACCAGCCTGGCAGGGTGGCATACACCTGTAATCCCAGCACTTGGGAGGCTGATGCAGGAGGATTGTGGATAGCTCAAGACCAGCCTGAGTTACAAAGTGAGCTCAAGGCCAGCCTGAACTGCATAGTGAGACCCTGTCTCAAGAAGACCAAAATAAATAAATAAATAAAAATAAATAAATTAAATAAATAAATAAAAATAAAGCACAAGAAAACTCAAAACATAATTACTCTCACATATTAACTATTCACTGTCTAAATGAACTTGCGATACTGATGATGGCTTCTGAGCTTCCATTTCTCCTTGGAAAGACATGTGGCAAGAGCACAGTGTTTTCCTGTCCTCTTTGAGTGCTGACACTTTATCTAAGGAGGCAAAAGAGGGTTCAAGTGATTGTGCTTTTTTAAGAACTTAATGAAGGTAGATTTTCCCTTTCTTCCAACCTCCTTTTGCAGGTGACAGAGGAAACATAGAAAACTGCAGAAAGGCTAACTTAATGCCTCTGTGGGGAGCAGTTGTATCACAGAAAAGAAAGGATGAGAGACAGAGCTTTGTTTTGAGGTCTGGATTCCTGTGATCCCCATTGTTCCCTTGCAGACAGTGATAACCTGCAAAGACTTCAGCCTCCAGGCTGCTGATGGTGAACGTGAAATCTGTCACTGATCAACTACTACTGAGTCAGAAGGGGCCACCAGCTAGTGAACACACCACAGGCAAGTCTGGGAGCCTGCCCCTGTTTCTGTTGCTGGCACATGAAAGTACTACCTAAAACGTTCTTGCCCTAGTATAAATTACTGCACTATTATAACAATGGTTTAACATGGCGGAAGGGCAAAGCAGGAACACTTACCCACATGACCACTCCCTCCTCCTTCCCCCTAGGCCCAAATTGTTACTTTCCCATTTGTGCGCAAAGAAAATTCCAATCATTTCCTGGCATGTCACTAATGCCCGCCCCATGTGCCACTTCTGATCAGAGGTCATATAACCCTCTGTCTCTCTGTATTGGGTTGGAGGAGAAAGTCAAACCCCTGCGTGTGATGGGCTTCTCTCCTCGTACTCAGTAAATGGCCACTTTCTCTGTCCTTCTGCTTCTCTATGGTGTAAGAAAACTCGAACACTGCCCATACTCTAGCTGTCCCTCTAGGTGAGACTGGTTCGTTCTCTTGGAGGCAAAACAGAGTCTAGAGTTGGTGTTATCACAATTTCTATGATGATATCTGAAACTGGAAATTGAACAGAAACATCCCTGGTCACAGGATAACTGGATTTAACAACATGGAAAGAGGTTACACACATGTGCAGACCTCTCTTGGGTTCCTCAAAATAAAAGGTGTCAGGTATACAGCTGGCACTACTGTTATGCACTATTGCATAGACCTAAAACAGCTTTTCCCCAGAGCTCTGCCCTAGACATTGCTATGAGCTCTGCACTGCAGAGCATGATGGGAGGAACATGCAGGGCTACTAAGGATGGGTGAGCTGAACTCCAGCTACACAGGTATCTGTTTCCTCTTCTTGGGATTAGAACAGCCCAAGCCTAGGTGTTCACGTTTAAAGAAATAAATCCCTTGGATCACCCTGAGTACAAAATTTCCCTCTGTTCTTGTAGAATTTAATCTGAGTCCTAATGCCTTATCAAGTTTCTCTACCAGCCTGATGCTATTTGGTGCAAGTTATGGTGAACAAAATGGAAGACATGATTTCACTTCTTTTTTCTTCCACAGTTTGCCTAGCAAGCTCTATTACTTCATCCATATCTAATTGAAGTAAAGAATCAGAATTGCATCTTCTAGACACACGTTTTCTTTTTTGCTTGAGTGTATTTCTCAATGGAACATTAGCAACCTCATTCTTTGGAAGGTTTAGTTCATACCAATGCTCTTTAGCCCTAGAAGTATGAGTACAAGAAAAACTATAAGGTCATAGAGAAGCAGGACCCAACTCTGGCTGCTCAGTGTGTTGATTCTGTTTCCCTGAAGACAGATGACGGTAGTAACTTGCAGGCAAGGAACTTCTCCTACAATGATTCTCTATTCTCTGCACCCCTCCACTTTACACAATGCATTCACCTAGCAAATCCAGGACTTTCCTTCCTTCACAGTAAGGAAAATTTTTGTTGCTAATACTGCAATCCCTCCAGGGATGTGAGGCTGATTTTGATTTATTGTTTCATCAGGTACAGGAAACTCCAATAGCTTTCACTTGGCCTTTCCCACCCTAGAATCCCTGATGCTATACTTCATGTAACCAATATGGTGATTTTGTCAAGTATTAAGTATATATATTCCAAGTATGCTGTCTGAAAGTGGAGAAATGACTACAGAATGGATCAAGGACATACCAGACCTACTATGAGTCAAAGCGTAGGTAAAACTCCATTGGTCAGTTGACCTCCATAGGTGCCTACACTTATTGAGAGCCTCAGTAATGTTCTAGCTCTCGTGGTATGAGTGTTAGTTCAGAACCTGTGTGTAGTATTCATACAAATGTCACAGCAACTTCTTTTCCATAATGCATTGTTACCATGGAAAAAGGCCATAGTCCCTTTAGGGAAAGAGGAAGAAAGAATGACAGCATAACTTTTTGGTAGTCTGGGGTCTTTTATCATGGGGACCCACGTTCTCTTTTTTTCAAGGGATACTAGGCAAGTATCTGGAAATTTTGTGGGCACTCATTCAACAAACGTAGGAAGAAATGTGCTATGAAGATATTGGTAGAAGATAAATTCTGACTATTTCTCTTGAATGATGAATGGTAACAAGCTTATCAAAATAAAATGTTCTGGAGAATAAAAATGAGGAAATACTTCCAAAATTATTATACATCATTAAATTTCCAGGAAGTTAGGGTTTTTGTGTCTCTTATTGGATGTATATTTAATGCCATTATCCCTTTAAATCTCAGGCAGTAGGACATCTGTTATGAGTAAAACAAGCAAATTTTCTATTTAAGTCAAAAATAATAAGATGCATTATTGTGAGCATAGAGAAAGGAATTTTCACAGGCTAAAACATCTTTGCTTTTTATATTAGTTAAATCTTCTTCAGTCAGACTGTTTGGACCTCCACTGAATCAGTAAAATATTTTCAGGTGGTTGTGATTGCTGATATTAATTGTGAGTAAATAAAATTATCCTGTATATTTAGTTTATGATGTAAATATTATAGTGTACTTACCTATATAATCATTATTACATTAAATATAAATATATGATTATATAAAATTTTTAAAAACTTTATTTCACTTTATTATCAAAATATTTGATCATAATATGGAAAAACACCATGTCTTTCAAAATTTTTTATATTAGTAATGTTTTCAAGTATAATTTTTCATGAAATGTAATATAAATCTGCAGTGAACAATGTGTCAAACTATATGTGCATAGATGAGAAGGGTATCTATGTTTATACATATGCATACTGCTTGCACATGGTCCTTTAGATATGAAATATGGACTTAATTATATCCTATGTCTATAAAATCTCTATTAAGGTTAATATCTGGGGTGTTACTGTTATATATAATGTTAATCCTAACTACCTGTGGTAAGTTTTTTTATAAAATAAATTAAATTGTTATTGAAATATAATTTGGGCTTTAAATTTCTCCTATGGTTTTTATCTCTTTAAGAATAAAGCCATAAGTACTTATTTTTATGCCTTCAGTTTTGTAGAATCAGTTTATGTATATATTTGAATATTTAAATACTGTATTAACAACTTTGTCACAATACTGGCCTGCATTAAGCTGTGCAAATCTCCATGGCTTCTAACCTCAATCATTCATTCCCCTTTCCACAGATTTTAACAGTAAGGATCATCTGACTTGATCCATGCAGAGCAGACCTGTTGTGATCTGCCTCAGGGACCGAGCTACTTTCCCTTGCATGTGGACTTGATTTGATCTGGGCCCAAGGTAAATGGCTCAATAAACAGAGCACAACATTCACATGTGATGTTCGAGAAGTGAATAAAATCCCCAGAGCAACCAGCTCTTGCTGATGTAAGTTAGGTAATCTCCAATACAGGCTTGCAATATATTGACTTAATCTTTTATTTTTATTTCTCCTAAAATTTTTGAAGACTTTATTTCACTTTGTTATCAAAATATTTAATCATAATATGGAAAAACACCATGCTTTTCAAAATTTTTATATTAGTAATGTTTTCAAGTATAATTTTTCATGAAATGTAATGTAAATCTCAGTGTTTTCAACATGTGGTTTTAAATAATGCTCTTAAAGGTCCTCAGAGAAAAAGAAAACTCTTTAATATAAAGTAACATTATGTGTATTAAAACATAGCTTCTTAAACCTCCTCTGGATTGGTTGTGACATTGTTAAAATGCCTGTGATCATTTACCAGAGTCTGAAATTCTGCATCTATAAAATGGTCTCAGTGATCCTGAGGATGCTGCAGAATTCTGTGCAAATTTTAAGTAGCAAAGCATTTATATATTAGGAAAAAATACTTAATAAGCTTAGTGATCTTTTTCATTCTTAATATTTTTGTGACATTTGTCTCTTTTGTTTATTTTTTTTTTGTTTTTGTTTTTCAGTTTATTTTGTTTCTCTTTTGCAAAGTCAAAGAAGGATTTTTAATAGGTGCTTGCTATGTGTTACCCTCATTTCTGATTGCCAACTGCGTTGGATTCAAAATAACCCAGCAGAATAGTGAAGCATGCTCCTGAGTGTGCCTGTGTGGACCATGGTGTCATGGTCCTGGTAATCTATATGCTCCTTCACCTGTTGCTTTTTGGCACACATAACTTGCTCAGCTTCTCCGCTGCCATGAGCTGCAAAGTTTTGCTCTGCCTTGCCTTTCCACTATGATGGCTCTGCCTTTCAATCAGCACGAGTGAACTGAAGACATGCACTAAATTATACAGTTCAGCCTTTGAGTTGTGGTTATCTGGTACTGTGTCTCAGTGACAGGAATACTAGTAAAGCAAACTGGTACTATAGAAGTGAGGTTATTGCTGTGACTCTACCTTACCATGTGATTTAGAAACCTTTAGAATAGTTTTGATGGAGGAGATTAGAAAGGTTTTGAGATGCACAGTTCAGAAGTTTTAGAATACATTAAGCAGAATCTGATGAGAAATACTGTGGGAATGAAACCAAAAGTGCAGTAGACACTCCAGGAACATGGAATATCTGCAGAAGGAAACTTCACCTCAGAGTGAAACTAGCCCAAAAGAGAGGCCATAAGTCCTGCAACTGGCAAGATCATAGCAATGAAGCTGCTCCAAGCCCTCTGAAATGCACATGTCAGTATGATATCCTCTGAATGCTATGAAGCTGTGGGACTTACTGCTTGCCTTGCTCAGTTTCAGTTGTGCTTTGATCCAATTCTTTTCTACCTTCCTATTCCTCTCTTGTAGGATACGGATGTTTATTGTGCAACTTCTGACTCTTTCACAAAGTTAAAGTGACTAAAAATGGTGAACATTTTGAATGGACTCCTACCACTCATTAACTAATCAAATATATTTTCAAATAGACATAAGTACACGTAATGAAGTATAATTAGTATTAATGAATTGAATATGAACTGTGCAAACTGATGAATATAAACTTATATGTGCCACCGTCAAACAACTTCTCAGAGCAACATATGCATCTTCTCCTGTATCCTGAAAGGTTTTCAGAGCTCTTCCATTAATGTTCATCAATTTCCTTGTTCTTGAAATTCATTAAATTGGAATTTCTCAGTAACTGCTCTTTAGAGTTTTGTTTCATTCAGTCACCATATTTTTAACTTTATCTTTTTTTCTGCACCCCTAATTTTAACCTTTCACTGTGATTTAATTCTCTTTTCTATGAATATAATACAGTTCAGTCATTGTTCAGTTATTGACTTTTTTAGTTTGTGATACTGTTGATGAAAATTTTAAGAACATTCTTATATATGTGTCCACTGTTTTCAGTTTTCTTGGGAATTTTCCTAGAAATGGAGGGATTGTGAGTAGTGTAATTTTTGCTTTCATAATTATTGCCAACAGATTATAAAATTCTAAGCATACTTACCCATAGCAAACTTGTTACTAAATTTGCAGATGCTATCAATCTTTTCTGATACCTGGTAATTTCAGACTTCTTGTTATATCTTTATTCACTTAGGTCTATTTGTGAAGTAAGTTAATTAAATGCAAAGTAAGTGGGTCTGAGCAGATTGCTTTCTGTCAGGGTTGCTCAGGGTCGCCGTTTATGTTCACAGCTTAAATAATATGCATGTCTTGAAGTAGATGTGCTTGTCTAATATCCTGAGCCAGAGCTCTTCCCCCCAGCATCTCAGAGCTGGCGGGCTCATCCCGGGGAACCAGGAAGTGAAGGGGCTCACAGGTTCCAGGAGGCTGATGCTGGCCTGACTAGAACGGTGATGCTGCCTTGCTCCAGAAAATGGCACTGAGGTTTCCGAAAATCAGGTGTCTTCAGAGTGGCCACTTGATGTCTGACTTCTGTATTTATGGAGAGCGCATAGGTGAGGCTTGTTTTGCTTATATCTCAATTGTGCTCCAAAGTCATCATCATGACTGAGACCAGTAAGGATGCAGGCCAAGAAAGAAATAAGTGTGTGAACATGTACAACCTCCTAGGCCCCACTGGCCTGCTTCATCACTGGGTTCTGTGAGGAGAGAGCTCCCTGACTCTGTGCGAACATTCCTGGAGAATATAAATCAAAGAAGGATGTGGGAATAGACGTCTGACTAGTAGTCCTTAGCAGTTCTTCAGTTACGGGAGGGTAATATAGGCAGTTACTGGAATTTTGAGATTTAAATAATAGAAATAGGCATGGTATTCCTGATTTAGAGATTTCTCTATTTCTTCATTCATGTTATGCCCAGATAATTGATTCCCATAGAAAACTTGTCAAAACTTGGCTAGATGCTTCATGAATTTCAGAAAATTATAACCACAATTTCTGTCATTTCTGTACTTTGAGCAAATAAGTAGCTTAAGTTCCCTAAATCTGACTGACCAAAGCACAGTGTCCACAGTGAGTGAAAAGTGTTAAAGAGGGACGCGGGGGTGGGTTCTGTCTGAGGGAGGACCCGCCCATGCTCTCTATGCGTGCTGAGGTTCCTCCGCATTGAAGACTGTCAGAGTCTTCTCAGACTCTGGGAGAGCTGATTCTGGGCCTCTCATATGTGTAGATTGTACTGAAGTGAATCAAGGTGCTTTATGCTAGAAATCTTCTACTAAACATTTTTCCGGTCTCAGTTCTTCTTATCAAAGAAATTTCCATGGCTGTTGTCAAATTTGACACCAAATGTTGACAGGTTGAAAAGTCTCGGAGATCAGAAGTCACTTCTCAGATAAAGAAATACAAATAGCAAATAAATATAAGAAAAAATGATCAACAGAAGAGAAGGGGTATAATTTCCCTCCAGGGATGCGTCTCTCTGAAACTGGATCCTGGATGGTCAGTGGCAGGCAAGTTCTCTTTTGTAAGAAAACGGCCAGCAGAGGGAAGCATAAGCACAGCTAAATCTGTGCTGCCCTGATCACTGTTGCAAGGACACCTGGGAACAGAAACCGGTGCTGAAATTCTGAGTTGAGCCAGCCCTGCAGCGGTGCCCAGCCCTGCCCAGCCCCTGCTGATTTGCTGTCTTCAGAGCACAGCGCAGTCTATGAAGACTTCATAACAGTCTGTGCAGGAGTCGGTCCTGTTCAGTACGTGGCAAGGGAACGAGGACTTCTGCTCAGCTCCTGGGGTACCTAACGACCTTTAAAACCTACTTGCATCAAAGAAATGTTCTCAGCTGGTGGAAACATCAAGAGAGGCAGCTGGGGCAGCCCTGTCCTGTACTCCTCCCTTCCTGTTTGGTTTATATTATCTTTTTCAACACTGTGCCAAGCCAATATACGCCTGTTGACAGTAAAAAATTGTAGCATCTTCAGGCTCCAGACTACTGATGATGAGAGTGAAATCTGTCCCAGATCCCTGCCACTAAAACTGGTGGGGAACCCAGATTGTAAATTAGATATCCTATATATTGGGAATGTTGGAGCTTTCCCTGGTTTTTGCTGATGGCAGAATAACTGATTGCTGATGCTCTGGCTTGACAACTGATGGTGATACTGTTTCCTACAGAAACAGAAAGGGAAGATGGAGACTGGGTCATCTGAATGTCACATCTGATACTCGACATGGGAAATATAAAAACAGATTTGCACATAATTAACAATGAAATAGATCACTTTCCTAAAGAACTATGCAGCACTGATCTGAACATCTTGAAGAACTTCCTATTGTTTTTCTTTCTCATCAACTGAGGAATGAATAAAAAAGTGTGGCTTTTTTTTAATATAATGGAATACTGCTCAGTCATAAAGAAGGGTAAGCTTGAGAGTTTTATAGGTAAATGGATGCAACTTGAGACCACACTCCTAAGTGAAATAAATCAGACCCACATATATAAGCATTGTATTGTCTCACTAGTGTGAGAGGCTGGACGAATAAATAAGATCAAAACTGGAAAATAAATATTGTGAAATGGGGTGAAACTATTCAAAAGCAAAGAGAAACTGATGGGGGAACAAGGAAAGGAAGGAAGAGAAAAGGAAAAAAAATTATATATACATACATGGAATAGTTAATATACCTATACAGCTAGTTTCTTTTAGTTCATTGAAAAGAAAGGTTTGTGCTGGTATAATTTAGATAATATTTCATGTCCATATCTTGTACTGAGTAACTACTATGAAGATAACCGTATTCAATGTATTAATTATTATTATTCTCCTATTAGTCTGATATGAAACTGTTTTAATTTTATTTCTACTTTTTTTTCTTCTCTTTAAAGTAACATTTTAAAAAAAAGATTTACCTCAAGTGATCTTAATTTTTCCAGGGCACCTCTAACAAAAACAGTGGTATGACATCTGTTTGATACAATGACAAATCACAAGTGTAGAAATAATTCAGAAACAAGGAGACACCCTGATTCATCTAGAGTCTTAACCTTATTTATTTATCAATAACTGCATATAAAAGTATGTGCAACCAGTAATGTATCGAACAGGAATGATATGCTCACTTATATGAATATAAAATCTTTTTAGGCACATTTTCCATAAATGATATAAATTTCATACTTTTTGTTAAAGTATTAGTTTCAATTTTTACCTGTATCTTTACTGATTGTTAAATGTTCATCTTAAAACCTCAAATTTTAATAAAAGCCCCTAATCTAAGGGGATGAATGTGGGAATTCAATACTAGCCATTATTTGCATGATAATGATTGATGACCAGTCACTCAAGGATCAGTGGCTTAAAGCAACTGGCATTTATTTCCACGATCGTAGATTTTCATGCTCATTAATTTGCTGAATCAGCAGGGATCCCTCCTGTGGCCTTAACACAGACCACTGAGCAGGCTTCCGATTTCCTTTGACCTGAGGCCAAGACTGAAGGGGAGTGATTATTCAGGGTCTCACATTCTCAAGGTCAGTTACATGAGTAACAAAGTGGCCAAAATGAGCTGGGTTGACAAATATTTGATGATGCTGTTATTACTTAAGCTATCCTTTGCTAAGGGACAATAGTTTTAAGATATTTCAAACTTCATTTTCTGTAAGTTAAAAAGTAGAGATGAGAGTTTCTAGTTTGAATGTTTGTCCCCAAAGGTGCATGTCCCGGAGTCTTGGTCCCTAGTGTGGCCATGTTAAGAGATGATGGAACTTTTAAGTGGGCTGCTGGGAAGTCTTTAAGCTGCTGCAGGTGCTGCCCCTCCAAGGGATTGCTGCTGGCCTCCCAGTGTGAGTTAGGTCTCCTGAGAGTGATGTGATATAAAGTGTGACCGCAACACATGCTTGGCCACTTCAGCGTGCAGCTGGTTCACATCGTTCATGTTCATCATGTTGAAATACACCTGGGATCTCTCAACGAGGGAAAAGCAGATGGGGCTGCCAAACCTGGAGGTTTCATCCTTCAAAACTATGAGATGAATGAACCATATTTCTTTATAATCTACTCAGATTCTGGCATTTTGTTATGCCAATCAGAAAAGGATAAATAATTTGTCTCTTTAAATATATGCTGGTAAATAACAATGTTCTTAAATGGAGTTATTGGAGGTAAGAAAAAATCTATTTATCCAAAGCAAATGTCTCCAAATATGTTATTAAACACTATGTAGATCACCTGTTAGTTTGTTAAAATTCAGATTTTCATTCAGTTTATCCCTAAGGTGATTCTTCATTTTTCCAATTGTGACATATTCTCACTAGTGGTGAGGATGTGGAATTCTGTACAAATTTTGAGCAGAAAGAATAATGCCTAATAAAATAAACATTTATGTTCACATTATTCTGTTGTTTATTTGTCAATTAACCTTTGTCATTTGTCAAGTGATGTTACATATTTCATGCTACGTCTGACTGACTCTAAGACTTGATGATTTCTTTATTTTTTTAATTCCTTCTTGCAAATGGTTCTTAGCAGCACATGTGAAGATATCTAGGGGGCCATGCCCTCCCTGACAACCTTCTGGTAGTTGGTGGAATAGGGGCCATCCACTGGGTCCCACTGATAACTTGCTATCATCTTCACACCTTCAGGGAGCACATGTCCCACAATCCTTTTTCTTTCTCAGTTTTCCTGTAGAATTGTCAAAAACAAACTGCATCTGAGACTTGAAAGTGAGTAAGAGGATTTTCCAAGGCTATCCAGAGCCTCCTTCCCCTCAAGAAATGAGGACTGTGTAACCACAAGGTGAGGTACTCAGGTGGCTGAGATTATCAGCATCACCAGGCCTGGGCTTCTTAGGCAGGTGTGAGGATCATAGTGTAAGGCAACCTATGTTTTCAATAGAATTTGTGCTCTGGCTTCTGTGAGATAATTGGTGACCCGCTCCATCCTACTATCTGCTTCCATAACTATCATTTCACCTCAAATTTCAAGACTGTAGTTTACACTCAGATGATCTCCATTAAAATAGTTCCTAGAGACTTAAGATATAACTCAGTAGCAGAGCATTTGCCTGGGATGGGTAAGGCCCGGCATAATACTGAGTAGTGGAAAAACAAAATAAAAACAGCTTCTGCTTGTAATATCCTTGAGAGATTTGCTCTAGCTTCTGAAGTAAGATAAGAGAAATTTTCATTTCTATTTTAGTTCTCATAATCGTTCTGATTTTATATCTTCATCTTTGATTACCATACTCCCAAACCTATAGAGAATGCTAGTTAGAATCTCATTCTCTGTATTGAAAAAAAATTCTGGTGCTCCTCCTTTCCTATATTAATCCTTGGTGTAATAATCTGTGTCCTTCATTACAGAGAGAGAGAGAGAAAGGCTTTATTAATTCTAAGATGCTGAGTCTGAGGAGGAGGAAACAGCATATATTTCTCTGCAAAGCAGCCTTTCTCCATTCTTCTACTATAACGTTCAGAGTCTGGTTGCACCTGGATGCACCTCTTAGCTGGTAGTGTCACCAGCAGGAGCAACTGTAGCAGCCCAGTTTACACTTCTACTTCTCTGGGAGGATTATGTTATGACTTGCATCACCGTGGGAGGCCAACTGTTACTCTGTTGATAGTAATAAGTTGCAACATCTTCAGACTCCAGGCTGCTGACAGTCAGAATGAAATCTGTCCTAGATTCAGTGCCACTGAACCTCAAGGGGATACCATATTCTAAACTGGTTGTGTGATGGATTAGGAGTTTATAGGATTTTCCTGATTTCTGCTGGTACCAATGTAAGTACTTGCTAATGTCCCCACTGGCCCGGGGGGTGAAGTCAGCTCTATCTCCTGGAGATGAAGACAGAAAAGATGGAGACTGGGTCAGCTAAATGTCACATGTGGCGTCTGAAACTGAAAACACAAAATCAAACATCAATCCAATTGATAATATCATAAGATTCCTTCCTGAAGAGCTAAGCAGCCCAAGCCATACAGGGCTGAGCAAATTCCCAGGGTTGATCTTCATCATCTGGGAGCCAGAACAGCAGGAGCCACAGAAGCTAAGTGGAGGCCCTGAGGTGCATGCTGTGTTCTGACTGGGACTGACTCCTGCGCAGCGTGTCATCAGCCTAGTAAGTCTTCAGAGCAGTGGGCTGTGCCCTGGGGATGCGCAAATCAGAGGGCACTGGCAGATCTGGCCACAGCTGTAGAACTGGTTTTATCTCAGCTACTCAGCAGAGACCCATGGTCCTAATATGCCCCAGGCCAGACCAGCATATATTTCTCTGCAAAAATCTTTTTGTTCCTCTGGGTAACGTGAGAGAATCACATTACTCACCTGTGAGTAGAGTATTATTTGACTTTCCTTGCTTTTGTTAGCGTTTTGTTTCCAATCTTCATTGTTCATGATATCCATTTCTTTTTTTTGTTAGGGACTGGTGGTTGGGATAGGATCTTGATACAAGCACCAGTTGTGTTCAAACTGATCTGAGCTTCCTGAGTGGTGGGATTATATGCATAAGCCAACTCTCTGCATTGAGGTGACTTTTTAGTTTGTCTTTCATTCATGACAGTCTTTGAGGAAACACATCCCTCATAAAGTCAAGATATTTTATAAGACATCTGCATTATTTACCTGTGAACATTATGATATCCAGAGATATTTCTTTGGCCAGATTGCCTGAACTCTATTTTGTGGTTACTCATCAGCACAACTGTTCAAAGACAGAAGGACATGCAAAACTGAGAGATAGATTAATAGAGATAAGTAGACAGACAGATAGACAAATGATTGATAGATAAAAATAGATAAATAGATAGATAGATAGATAGATAGATAGATAATTTGCCCTATCAACAATTACAAACTAGTCAACATGAGCGGTGTTACTCTTCAAATCTTCTCTTTTTGAACACTCATCTAAACTAAAGTGAAAGAGCAGTTCTTGGATAAATGAAAGACTTCAACTTGGAGAAAAGGAAAATAAAATATGAGCTGAGACCTCTTGAGCTAATGATAAAATAGGGCATAGAAAAGTTTTGGGAGAAAGTAAGGAGAGTTAGAAACTAGTTTGAACTGATCCCACAGTGGACAAGTCTGGGAAAATCTGTCAATGAAAATAAATTATGATGATAATATAAACTATTATAAATACATAAACCCATGATTTCACATTGTGACTAGGAAAAGGTTACTCAGAAATTACTCAAGGACTTCTGACTCATTTCAAGGAAAAAAAGTAAAATGTACAGGAAAGAAGTCTAGGAAATATTACCTTCAACCAGGAATCAAACTGAATATCATGAGTCACAGAAGCAACTGAAATCATGTACCACCTAAAAGTACTCGGTGAGGACAGAGAAAGAAAAAAGGAAAGAAAGAAAAAGAAAGAGAAAAAAAGCATAAATACAATTTAATCTGGAGGACTGGGACTGTTGTAGACTGAAGGACACTGGAGACCTAGGACAGTGAAGGCAACACAAATATCTGCGCCACATTATTTTGTCACAGAAGATATTGATAGAGCAATTTTCAGAATTTGAGATGAAACTGATGAATGTTGGGAATGACGCATTAAAGATTATGTCCTGATTCTAAATTTTATCAGACCTACATATGAGAATGTTCTGTTTATAAAAAATATATAGTAAGTGTTAAGGCTGAGACTGTGAGGCTATCAGCTTACTCGCAAATGGTGTAAAAAAAAAGGCAGTAGTGTTCAACATACTAAGAGCATTTCTATAAGTGTGAAATTTCTTAAAATTTTTCAAAATGAATTATGGCACTTTATAAAAGCATGATAAAAGTATTCTCAAGTCTTCTATAATGGTACTGAACCGTACATTTTACCTTTTTATGACCAAAAAATCTACTGCAGGTACACAGATAATACTGATTCCTCACTGCATAGCAAAGATTATTCAAAACTGTATGATATTTTATGCCTTATGACCAAATGCGTACACCACATTCTTTGTTTGAGGGGCCACCATATTCTACACATTGGTATCACTTAGCTTATTTCCCACAACTCAGCATCCTGAAAACAATGAGGAGTCTTGCCAAATCTGCCTATTAAAGATAAATGATTAGTGCTCCTTCCTTCAAGTAAATAAGATGGTCCTGGGATTGAAGCCCAGTTCAGAAGAAGCCTAAAATCCTAGAACAGCCCAGAACCATTGAGGATCAATCATTTCTCTCTAAAGTAGGATGAATTACATCACCTGAGGAATTGTTCTGAGTTCCAGAAAAGGCAGGAATGAGGACAGAGGACAAAGTCTGTCAATCCTGGAATATCAAATAGCCAGAGTGTCCTCAGTAACACACTGGACCATAAAGGGATGCTGAAAAAACTGATAGTTTCTGGATCCAAAGCCTCTCTTATCATCTATTTTAATTGGGTTGCCAGAGTGTCCAATTTTTATGCAGCAACAGGAACCACAATAATATAGCAACGGGAACCACAATGATACCCCAACATATAGAACCTTAAGCTCTGGGGCCCAGCAGTTAAGCCTCCACACTGCTCTCATTCAGTCACTCCCACAGAAAGCCTGGGCATATCCAGAGCCAATTTCCTTCATCAGTGCTCTGATTTGGATGCATGAGGCTCTGAAATTTCCAATTCAAAATCTTGAAGCCTAACCTCCAGAAAGTATATTGGCCTCCTCAATGTGTCCTTGCTATAGAGGTTGGACATACAGAAGCTATTTCCCTAGTGCAAGGTGTGGTCAGTGTGGTGCTGCTGCAGAAAGAATGGATTTTGGATAAATCTGCAAATGTGCACAGAAGAACTTCTGTGGTATAAACAGAGCATAAGAGTGGAAGGCATGACAGTGAGGAAAGGCAGTGAGTGTGGGATGAAGATTATTTGACACAATGGACACATCATTGAATCAGTGTTCCTGAATCTGTTTCTTTAATAAACTTTCTTCCACTAGCTATCCACAAGTCTTGCTGTAAAACAGGGTCTGGAAAGGCTTACTTATATTTCCTTAGAATCGTGGTAATTTCATAGTGTAGAAAATTTAAAATCCAATAGATCAATGTAGATTCCCTAACATAATAAGCCTAAGGGATATGACAGACCAACCCTGTCCAAAGTGCACATTATTTTCACTCACAAATTTCCATTTCCCTGGTGGCTAGTGATGTTGAACATTTTGTCGTGTATCTACTGGACATTGTAGCAGTCAACCATTTCATTCATGGATCCAGTTCTGATCAGAAAGTCAAACATATGATCAACTTCATTTATAAGGAAATGTTTGTTCTTAATGCAACACACTGAGGAAGAAGCCTGGCTCCTCCTCCTTCAACAGGGAGTCAGAGCAGAGAGGGGAAGAGGAGAAAAGCCGAGTCTATGTGTTTATGAGGAGACTCTTGAGGCTGATCCTGATCGACAGAGGTTGAGATAGTGTATTAGACTGCTTAGACTGCCGTAAGGAACCAAAATACCTTTGGTTAGGTGGGCTACACAAGAGAAATTTAAATTTTCACAGTTCTGGAGTCTGGCAAACCCAAAATCAAGGTCCGGAAGATATTTTTTTCTGTTTTAGCCTCTCTTCCTCTTCATAGTGTATATTCTTGTGGTATCTTCACCAGCCTTTCCCTTCTGCCTCTGGGTCTAAGAACACAAGTACTATACTATTAATCCCCACCTGTAGGACACCCTTTAACCCTCTTTTCTTTCTTAAAAGCCCTTTCTCCAAATACAACCTAACTGGGGAAAAGATTTCAATACACGAATCTGTAAGGTATGAATCAGTCCTTGAATTGGGCTTTGGGAATGTAGAAAAGATGGGGCCTAGGGTAAGACCAGGTTTCTAGGCACAGGGGACAGAGCACAGGATGGATTTCTCTACCTCCAGGCACCCTGACTGCTCCTTCCATGGGTCCTTGGTCACACCAGAGACCCTGTTCATGCTGGGCTCCATGTTGATAACTGGCCATCATTACTCTGTTATTCCTCTAGTATTTCTGAGACCAGGCCTCTCTCATATTTATTGTGGGTTTCTTCTGGCACTGAATGGTCTTTCTTTGGCATTATCCTATATATGACTTCAGAGGTTGGGTCCAAAGAGATTTGACTGTGTTTGTATTTACCATTACTCAGCAATTTGATACTACTGCAACTATCATTATGACACATCTGTAAGAAATATGAATTTTACCTCATTCCCATAACCCAAGACTGAAGGAGCAGTGACTACTCAGGGTAATGAACAACATCCTGAGGTCATGTTATATGAGCAAGTGCAATCAAAACATCTCCAACACAAGTACTCAAACTTTTAATTTGTTTTGTTTTCTTTGTAATCCCTGGATTTTAATAAAGCCATTACTCCATTTTATTTTCAAAGCATTGAAATGTCAAAGACAATTAATTATGTTTTAATCTTTATCATTTAAAACTCAAGTTTAACTTCATGTTTATTGGAAAGTAAAATTGGGTGTAGCTTCACCATTTAACTTTAAATAAAATTTTCAAAAGGATGCAATTAAATAAAATCAAAACAAACAAAAACTTATTAGCTAAAGTAACATCCTCTAAAATATAGCTTCTTACACTACAGAGAGATTAAATAAGATCTTGATAAAATGCAGATTCTTATTCAGCAGGTCTGAGGTGGTCCTAAACTTTCCATTTGAGAGATGCTCTATATGATGGTTAGGATGACAAGCAGAAGTGCTCTTATTTGTCAGTTTTTGCCTTTGTTTCCTGAGCTCTTAGGGTCCTATTCAGAAAAATTTTCACCTGTACCAATGCCTGGAAGTTTTCCTCTAGTAGTTTCACAATATTAGTTCTTACATTAAGTTGTTTCTTTCTTTCATCTGTTTTTAGCTAACTTTTGTACAAGGTGAGAGAAAGGGTGAAGATTCTGTCTGCATCTAGAAAGACAGTTTTCTCAGCACCATTTGTCTAAGTCATCTTACCATAGTTAGAATTGCTAATATTAAAAAAAAAATACTGGCAAGGATTTGAAGAAAAAGTAAGTCATACACTGTTTGTGGGAATATAAATTAGTAAAACAACTACGGAAATCAATATGACAGTTTTTTAAAAAATGGAATTACATCTGATCTAGCTATTTAACTACTGTGCATATACCCAGAGGAAATAAAGTTAGTATATTAAAGATATGCTTGAGGCCATTTGCAGACTGTGAGGGAAGAAAGCAAGAAGTCAACAAGAAACAAGCCCTCTCTGTGAAAGTGCCATGTGTGGGCCACTGCCGCTGGGGGACAGCCTGACCCAGTCTTTACCCATGAGTCAGCACCATTCACAGACTGAGGGGGAGGAGAACAAGAAGTCAACAAGAAGCAAGCCCTCCCTGCAATCAGCACTGTGCGTGGACTGCTGCCACCTGATGGACAGCCAAACCTCAGCCCCTTTTGTCACACAGGCTGGGAAACAAGAAGAGCCAACACCCCACCCCCGCCAACCTCTGTAAGCAACCAGTTGATCCGGACAAACACAGGTTGCGATGATAGCTATTGAGGTGAAATGCAATTTGATGCTTGTGGCGTTTGGTGTTTCACTGACTTTGCAGGTCTAGGGCACTGGTCTGATCATCTATTCAGAGGATCATGGTACGCAGTGTGTCATATATGGGGATCTCCTTCTGAAGATTCCCTATTATCTATTGTTTATTCCCTATTATCTTGTTTTGAAGTTCTGTATCATTTTCATTGTTTTATTGGGTTGGGTTTTATTCTATTTTGTTTTGCTTGATTTTGTTATATCTGATGGCATGGGCAGCTATGTCAAAGATAGCAAGATACATTATGGTAGTCTTTTTGGGTTTAGTGTTGTCTTGTTTTGAAGTCCTTGATTGCATTCATTGTTTTGTTTTTATTGGTTGTATACTGTCCTGTTTTGTTTGATTTTTACTATGTCTGAAGGTATCTACAGCTATTTTGAAGACAACAAGAGGCATTATGATAACCATTGTTGATTTCATATTGTTTTGAAGTCTTGTGTCACACTGGTTTGTTCTATTTTGCTTGGTTTTATTCTCTTTAACATATAATAATAAAAAAGATATGTTTAAATGCCCATATTTATTGTGGCACTATTCACAATAGCTAAGAGATGAAATCACCACAAAAGTGTGTTAACAGATGGAGAGTGAAAATATGGAATATATAAACAATAGCCATGAAGAATGAAATCTTGCCATTTGCAACAAAATGCAACTGGAAAACTTTTAATTAAGTAATATAAACCAGACACAGAAATAACAAATAGCATATGTTCTCTGTCATATATGAAAACTTAAGGAAAAAAGAAGTCAACCAGAACATAGAAGAAAAATTATTAAGATTTAAGAGGAAGAGGGCCAAGGGTAAAAGGATGGATGTTTATGGTCAATATAAACTATATAGAAAAATTCACAGTGGATTCCATTAGTATGTAAATAACAAAGTCTGTAATTTAAAAATTTCTTGTCCATAGTCAAAACAATTCAAGTTTTGACTTTCTGTAGTGTTTCTTTTTCTTTGCATGAGTCCCAAACGATGATACAACATAGATTACTCACATAAAGGCAGAAGTGTGAGAAGGAACAGCGGTAGCAGCCTGTGCTAGCATTTCTGCTTCCCTCTGTGGTTTATGTCATGGCCTGTATCACTGTGAGAGGCCAACTTTTACGCTGCTGACAGTAATAAGTGGCAAAATCCTCAGGCTCCAGGTTGCTGATGGTGAGAGTGAAATATGTCCCGGACCCACTGCCACTAAACCTTGAGGGGACCCCAGATTGTAAATTGACTGAATCATGGATCAGGAGCTTAGGAGCTTTCCCTGGTTTCTGTTGATACCACATTAAAAAGGTGTTCATTTCTTGACTTGCCCTACATGTGATGGTGATGCTGTCTTGTAATGATGCAGACAGAGTGGATGGAGACTGCGTCAATTGTATGTCACATCTGGCACCTGAAATTGGTAACACAGAAAATACACACAACTAATCATGTTACCAGAGGATACCCCTGAGAGGCCAGGCCACAACGAGCACACTGGACTGAGAAAATTCCCCATGTTGTCTTTCCTTACCTGGGAACCAGAGCAGCAGGAACCCCAGGAACTGAACAGAGGCCCTGACATCCATGCTGTGCCCTGGCTGAGACTGAGTCTTGCACAGTTGGACCAGCTATTTAAAGAAGTTCTTGGGACAGTGAGCTGTGCCCTAGGGACATGCAAATCAGCAGGGTCTATGCAGGTGGGGCACAGCTGCAAGGATCTTTCATCTCAGCAACTCAGCACAGTTCCCGTGTCTCCCGATATGCCAGGTCTGATCAGAATGGCACAAAGTGGCCTGCAAACAACGTTCTCTCCCTGGCAACCACAGGACAGAGGCATTCTTCTGGCCATTGTTCCATTGCTGCCTTCAGGTTTCATCACATCTTCTCTTGCTGTCTCTTTATGACAGGGTCTGTCAGAAAACATCCCACAAATTGGGGGACCACCCACCTACATTCCATCCTGGAAATCCAGAAGCTGTTCTTCTCCCTTTTATTTCCAATAAAAACTTGCCTAACCTCTTGGTTTGGTTCCAGACTTCATTCTTTGACATTTGCAGAAACTTGAGACTGACATATATGGTCACACAGCAGAGGTCGCATGGAGACCTGAGATGAACAAGAGGTAAGCCCCATGGGGTTTCTCATTGTCTTTCTCTTGCAATGTGTTTTTTTCTAAATCATGATTCCATTTAAGTGTAAGATGTACGGTGTAATTTTACTGGATAGCTTTATTGTTCTCTGCCTCCCCTGTCATTTCCCAGTGGTAGAGTAGATTGTGGAACAATATGACTCATATAAAAATGTAGAACTTTCTTGGCCACATAAAGGTGATTAGCATAGTGGGTGGTCTGAAATCTAGAAGGGCTGGTTTCACTGGGGCTGTCTGACCTGATTCTCCTTCCATGCTGGTGGAAAGGAATGTCAAGCCTGTCTGTCTCAATTTCCTTTTGGATTTGATCCTCCACTGATGAGGGGTGCAGTTTTAGCTCTTGAGGCCCTGGCTCTTGGTCTTTCAACAATGAAAAGAATGAAAGCTCTTGGGTGAATTGCTCTTTTAACTGACAGCAAGTGTAATAAGAAAGAAAAAGAAAGAAAGAAAAAAAAAAGAAACAAACAAAACCCTTTCACTGGTAAAGAATCTTAACTCCAGCTTTCTCCTGCCACTTTTTTCTTTTCCTTCTTTTAAAGGCATGTCTTTACTAAAGACCAGAGAAACCCACCCTGAAAAAGATTTTAGTCTCGATTTCTCTGTCTTCTTGCTCTTAGGGTAGAGCTGGGAACTAGGAAACTCCATTCTCCCTGCCATCTCCCTTAGAAATACTGCTCTGGCAGTGTGGTCCAATAGGTTTTTTAAGGCAGGGCCATTCCAGCAAAGATGATTCCATCAGCAGATATGAAAACAGCCTTTTAGATATTCACATGGGCACATGGCAGCTTTATGCATGGTGGACATTAAGGGAGCCTGTGTTGCCAGTTTCTCTCTAGAGCAGGTCACCAGGCTGACAAAGGCT
This sequence comes from Dasyprocta punctata, assembly GCA_004363535.1. Lineage (NCBI taxonomy): Eukaryota > Metazoa > Chordata > Mammalia > Rodentia > Dasyproctidae > Dasyprocta > Dasyprocta punctata. The sequence goes on along the minus strand of RJWM01005795.1, from coordinate 47,485 downwards.
AAGTGAGAGCTGGAAGTTCCCCCACAGTTAGTATGAGCTAAAGGACTGTGAGAAAGGGAGCACTTAGGCAGGGGTAAGGGTGCTGTTCTCTCAGACAACTTCAGCAACTGCTGCTCCCCTGGTTGGATCAGAACTGGAATATTCCAAGCTATTGGACCAAACAGGTGAAAGGGATACTTCTCTCTGCTGGCTTTTCAGAATGCAAAACTCTAACTAGGCTGTACCTGGGGACTGTATATTGACTCACTGGAACTCATTTAACTCCCAGAGTTTAGAGAAGTTCACCTTATCTTTTTTATGAATTATGAACCCATCCTTCAGTTGAGTCAAATTTGAAAGAGAGGGGAAGTGGTCAGAGGTTCCCTGTGCGTAGGCATGTTTTGCTTTAGGAGGCAGCCCAAGCGGCTCCAGCAATGGGGACTGGAACCCAGGTCACTTGTGAGCCCACAGGGCCCTAGTGAGACTCAGGCTTCCGATCCACCCCCAAAACCCAAGCTGCCTCCCAGGCCCAGAGAAACCTCCAGAAGTGTTTCTACCCTCTGCAGGAGATGAGCAGGGGAGAATTTGGTGTTCTGAGTCCATGACACATTGTGACACATTTTGATTCACATCTCCTTTTCTTTTTATGTATGTTAAGAGTAGCTTGTTGGTAGTGATTCCTTTTCTTTTTTGATACCACAGAGTTTAAATGTTATACCTGAGATTTGTTGAAATCTTTTTTCTTTTAATTTGGATGGTGCACTTTTTTGTTCTCTTTTTTTTAATTTATGAAAAAAGATAAAACAAAATTTCATAACAAGATTATAGGAGAACAATAGTGAATACATCGCATATTATTATCTTCAAAGTAGTTACTCAGAGTACAAGATATGTGTATAAAATATCTCCAATCGATGTAAGCGCAAACCTTCCTTTTCCATGAAACAAGAGACACTAATAGTATAACTAAGTTGTACTTTTTCTCTTTTCCCTTTCTTCCTTTCTGCTTTCCCCTATGCTAGTTCCCCTTTTCTGTTTTAACAATTTCTTCTCATTTCCCAATATCTATTGTACATTTTAGACCTTATTTACTCTTTCAGTTTCTCATGCCAGGGAGGCAATATGGTGTTTACACATGTGAGTCTGATTTATTTCACTAATGAGTATGGCCTCAAGTTGCATTGGATAGTGCATTTTCTATATGCTTAAACGACCCCAAATTGTAAAATTTCCGCAAGGAAAAATGTTAATAAAACATTATGAGCATACTAGTGACATCAATTAACAACAGTCCATACAGAGTTTTTTGTTTCAAACTGATGCTATATTAACCCCAATCACTTTAACTTAGCTGACTCTTTTTTATCTTTGCTTCCTGTGTGCTATTAATATCACAAATTAAATTTTGATGTATGGTGTACTGCTTAATATACTGTGGTCATTCCTTGTAGCATACTGACTGGATTAAGAAATGCTTGGGTGATTAGTGAAGCATACTTCTGATGTGTCCCCTCCACCTTGCCCTTCCTCCAGGAGGTTTCTGCCTTGGAGTCAGGCAATCATGGACTGAAACCATGAGCCAAATTAAACAGTGACTCCTTCAAGTTGTGAGTGTCAAGCACTGTGACCCAGGAACAAAAATCTAATACACAGAGAATGATAATTATTTTATGTATTCTTAGTGTTTTTAGAAAATTAAACTGTAGAATTAAAGTTATAATGTGTTTTTGGTACCAGGAATCAAACTCATGACCTCACACTTGCCAGGCAAATGCTTGAGCAACTGAGCTAAATCCCTGACCCTTACAATGTTTTTTTATATAATCCTTAGTTTTGCTTTTAGCAGAGAATTTATATTTTCTAATGGCTTGCAGTGATTTTTGAGTCTCTTTATTTCAATTTGAAACACTCCATTTCGTATTTCTTATAGGGTAAAACTAGTGAAAATAGATTCCTTAGAATTTAGTTTGTCTGGAAATGTTTTATTGATCCTAATTTATAAAGGGTAATTTTTCCAGATATTGAATTATCACTTTCACTATTTTCAAGATAGCATTGTTAAAATGAAAAAAAAGGGGTGTTAATTTTTATGGGAGTAATAGAACAATATATGATATTTCAGAGCCTTCATCAAATCTCGCAGGAGAGTGATTCAACATCAGAGTGGTTTGTGTGCCAGTTTTTCTTGTTGCATAATGAGTTTTCTGTTTTCTATCAAGACCCCTACCACCTGGGTAAGTGATAAAATTTTTATTTACATACCTTAATATTTTGTTATGACAACCATTTTGTCCAATGGTTATTGTTTAGAATTTCTTAACATTGACTACAACATTCAGAAAAATCCTCAAATGATATTTATGGGAGAAACAAGATTCACAAAATAGACAAATGCATTTAGAGGAAATCATTGTCTTCGCAGTGTCGTTAGGTTCACTATATTCAACTAAATGTACATCATTAGTCTGATCTCTGCTACAATTTTAGTGACCAGAAAGAATGAGTATACTTGAAAAGTTGGTTGTTTAGAAATCATAAAATTCACCTTATTCAGAAGGAAGGGATAAAGAGAAAAAATTAAAAAAATTATCCCACTTCTTTTGCTTTTCTCAGTTTCATCTGGGACCAAAAACTATTAAATCATGCTGCAGGAAAGCTTTTCTTCATTAAGTTTTCCAATCACTTATTTTTTTGGAGACACTCTCACAGATACATCAGATATATGCTTTCCTAATACTGTAGGTTTCTTTTAATCAAGTTGACACCCTAAATTTATCATAATAATGTCTATGGTAAGAATCTCTGTCATTAATTAAAACAAGAAACATTTATCAGGTCTGTGATGGTGAGACTGAGGTAAAAAAAAAACCTGAGAGAAGCTTCCTCCAATCCTTACCAAAATCCACCACTGACCTTTATAGTCTAGCTGCAGATTGTGGCGCCAGAAGGAACAGCTGGGGCAGCCCAGCTTCACATTTCCCTGCATGGTTTATGTTATGACTTGTGTCACTGTGGGAGGTGCTGCATAACTCTGTGCACAGTAATAAACTGCAGCATCTTCAGGTTCCAGGCTATTAATGGTGAGAGAATAATCTGTCCCAGATCCACTGCCACTGAACCTCGATGGGACCCCAGATTGCAAATTGAATGCATCATAGATTAGTCGTTTAGGAACTTTTCCAGGTTTCTGCTGATACCACTCTAAATTGCTGTAAATATCCTGACCTGCACGGCAAGTGATGGTGACTCTGTCTCCTGGAGACACAGAGAGGGAGGATGGAGACTGGGTCATCTGGATGTCACACAAGGCACCTGAAATTGGAAGTATAAAAAAACAGAGATACACAAAATCCATCACATTAAAAGAAAGTTTCCCTGAAGGACCAGGCAGCTCTGAACACAATTAGGTTAACACATTCCCAGTGCTGTCCTTCCTTACCTGGCAGCCAGAGCAACAGAAGCCTCGGGAGTTGAGCTGGGACCCTCATGTCCATGCTGTGTCCTGACTGGGGCTGACTCCTGCACAGGGTGTGAGCAGCCTATAAAGAAGTCCTCAGGATCGTGTCATGCAAATCATCAGGGACTGTGCAGGGTTGGGCACAGCTGTAAGTCTAACTCATCTCAGTAACTCAGTACAGGCCCAGAGACCCAGGTGTCCCAAGCAAGACCAGGGTAGTGAAGATTTGATTCAATAGTCTGTGTTTTCCTCTGGGGTTACAGGATGGACTCTGTAAGTCTCCCTGTGATTACTGATCTACTAATCTCTTCAGGGTGCTAAGCAAGTGGGATTTTCCTGTTACTAATTATATCTGTGTTAATGACTCTTGGAGGTGGGAGCAACTAAGGAAAACATGGATATTTCATTCTTGGGATATAAAAAGAGAAATGAAGATGAGAAGAGACTAGAATTTACGAGCTATTTAAAGGACTTTGGATTCTTCCATACACTGACACAGCATGCCTCAGATGCCAAGGTTGGACATACTCAACTGTGGTTTCCATCCTTCATAACACCATCCCTCTAAAATAAACAGACAAGCATTTGATACTGACTGGACTATTCTAAACAGCAGACCAAGGTCAGGTTCATTCTCTTAAGTGTATTTTTGAATATATTACAGTCATTTTAAAACAAAAACATGAGCAGCTGCATGTGGTGACACAAGCCTATAACCACAGTATTCTGGAAGGCTGAGGCTGAAGGGTCACAAGTTTGAGTTCAGCCTGTGAAACTTAGTGTAGATTCTCTATGATGAAAGTAATATGCATATCTAACATGTACCAATAAAATCTGATTTAAAAATACATTAAAATAAATTTTTAAAAAATTTAATGGCACAGGGAGTCCCTGCCTCAAAATAAAATTAGTAAACAAACATATAAATACAGCCGGGGGATGTAGCTCAGTATGAAGGCTATGAGTTCATAAAAACAAATAAGTAAATAGATAAACAAACAAATAAATACCAAGTGAGAGAAACTGTAGCACTACCCTAAATAACAGAAGCTATGATTTCTGTTTAAACCAAAAACAGAAGTCTGAATGTTAGAAAACTGAGAATCAGTGTGATGGTTTGGTGACAGCAGAAAAGACCCAGAGCTTTCCTGTACGTCTGCACCACACTGACAGTCAATCTTTCTCTTAACTTCTAATGGCTTCAAAGGGCTACAGTGGCTCTGAGCAGTAAATTTTCCTCTAACCATTTGTAGAAGATACTCAGGGCAAAACTCTGTATTTTCTTCTTTTTAAGGAAATCAAAATCTTTCACAACAACTTCCCACCCTCTTCACTACCTTTAATCACATTTCTCAATGTATCACATGTGCCTCCTAATCCCTGGGCCTGTCCCCCTCTGGAAGTGACTTGCCATGCCTTTTATACACAGCAGGACACAGCTGGTGCTTAATAAACCAAAAGAAAAGAAGTATAGTTATTGTGTTGGTATTTTTTTAATTGTCCTAATTTAAAGGTCACTAGGCTCATACTTTTAAGTAAGATAGGTAAGAGATATTCACATGGAATCTTCATCTGCTGGGGATAGAACAAGCCAGGCCCTAGGGAGGATATGAAGTCAAATTTCTAATTACCCAGGTGGCGATGCTCACTTTAACAAGTGTGGAAATGGGGCCAGTCAATTTGAGGCCAGCACAGACTTTCAGGCACTGGAATGCATGGGAAAGACTGGAACAGGGGTCACAAGCCAGGGCTGAGGGCAAGCTTACAACGCTGAGAGCTGCCAGGCTCTGGTCCCAGTCTTTGGAGAAAGCAGCTTCTTTCTTGACCCATGGGGCTTAGGACCTGGGCAAGGGCAAAGAAAGAAAGTGGCCACTACCACCCCTATCCCAGGCACTGAACCAAGGGAAATTCTACAGCCAGGATAAGAGTGTCAAAGAGCAGAAGCTCAGAGCAGGGCCGGCTATTCTCAGCGCTATTCCCACTGATCCTGAGGGGACAAAAACAAGATGTTGAGAAAACTTTTTCACCCCAAGCCAGGAATTTAGCTCAGTGGTACAAGCACAAGGTCATGAGTTCAATGCCCTGACCTTCCCTAAAAAAAGTCTTACTTCAGGAAGCCTCTGCTTTTTTTTTTTTCAGAAAGATGAGTAGCACCTATCATGAAAGCATATATAACATGTATGCATTTTGTGCATGTAATAGAGAAATCAACGTATCAACAAAGTACAGTTTCAGCTGTTTCTATAATACAGCATTTTAAATTCAGGCAAACTGTGGGTGAACACTGACAATCCACAGTGACGGCATCACCACTCTGCCCTCCCCCATGGCAGAGCCTGAGCATCACACAATTCAGGACTGGCCCTGAGTCCCTGTGCACCATGTAGTGACCCTCAGCTGCTAAAGACCATTGAGAGCAGACTGTGGGACAGATCTGAAATGACAGCTCTTTTCCTATCATCTCTTCCTACCTCTCCTTTATGGAACATTTTGAGCATAGCTGTTCCTATTTTCCAATCAGACACTTCGGTGGGTTCTGTCTCCTCCTACTCTGTAGGTTGCTGTACATCGAGAATCACGGCGCTCGCTCTCCTACACACCTGTGCCTATTGTGAATATCACTCCAAACGTCTTTATAGAAAGGTCACATCTTTCAGGATAGAGGTATGAATGATCAGAAAGAAAACAGAAAATTGGTGGAAATGGCACATGAAGGAGACTTGGCCTGCTGTAAACAGAGTCCCAGATGCTATATGATCTAGAGAACTGGACAGAGATCTGTTTGAGATTCCTTTTTGATAAGGGGAAAATGTTACTTCTGTTTTCCCAGTGTTTCTAGGATCAAGTCCCTGGGCTGTGTTTACTGAGATATTTGTGCACAACTCAATGATAGGTTTGTAATTTAGCTGACATCTTACAAGATTTTCATTTTGAACCCCTATCTCTTGATTTGAAGACTTTTCACTCATTTTCATGAATGCAATCTTATTTACTAGGCCAGATTGTGCATGATACTCAAATTCCTCTTCTCAATAATATGTCAATGTATGTAAGGACAAAAGATGATCGATCAGTTCACTTGGAATACAGAAAAGAGAATCCTGTTAGGATACTTAAAATGCTAAATTGTATGATTTACAGGAGAAGTCCCAATGCAGTTTAGAGAAAAAAAGTAGAGGAACCTGAGCAACCCCTGAAGATACAATGATACACAGTGTGTAGAAGTTCAAAGCTCCTGGTCTAGATCTTTGCCTTTTCCATCCCAGAAACCATTCCAGAGCTGGTTATGAGAATCCCCAAAGCTCAGATGTCTCCTGTGCAGAGTGCCCACGTTCAGTAATGGGGCTGCTGAGACAGCAGGGTCAGTCCCAGATACATTGCAATTCCTGTATCCTACCATCTCCCGCACCACTCTGCACAGGCTTTTGAGGAGAGAACTTGCCAGCCTCCAGAACTCAGAGAACACCCCTACTTCACACACTACCTCTTCCTTTGAAGCTGTTCTTGACAATCAGATTTGTGTATGACAGTTTGGATAAAATCTTTTAGACAATGGTTGCACTGAACTTCTAATAAAAAGCAATAAATGCGGAGGGTGGAGTTGTGTGATTGCAATGGTGGAATACAAAAGGTCAGGATAATCAGGAGACTGATTCTTTGCAACATTCATACAGAATGTTTTCAAAACATCACAAATGATCACTCATGACAGAGAACTACCAAACGGAACAATGATGTCAGAACAGAAAGAAATGATGAGTTCTAACACAAACCAAACAAAGAATCCTCTCTAAATAACAAATACCTTCATTCAAATAGTTGAAATCAAATTAAAAGTATAAACATTTTTCTTGTAATCTCCTAGAAGCATATTAGAAAATGCACACATTAACAGGGAAAGGACAAAAAAAACCCCTCAATATCACGCAGATTTATGCCTTATGTTGAACATCTAACATTTTCTAAATTTTAGAACTTTCAGGCTTAACAATTAAATATTCAGATCTGTACCACTTGGTTAATTAATAATATAGTTTTATATTAAACTATAATTTTATTTCCTATTAAATAATGTTTATTTCTTTGACTGTAAAAAATGTTTTAACTTTAGAATGTATAGTTAAGTTTAGAATTTCACCTCCAAAGGCAATATAAACACCACAAACAAGTATGAGAGGGATGTTCCCTATTCACATTTGCTACTTATGCTTGTTGTAAATATTAATAAACACATTTTAAATATACTTCAGGAAAAATGTTTGAGAGTCACAGGTCAGTAACAGTCTGTTAAATTTATGTATTAAACATTACTTAACAGAATAAATACTATATGAAAAGAAAACAAAAATAATTTTATATTTCCTTATCTCATTGCAACAAAATGCCCACCTGGGTGAAATGATTTCCTCTCTTCCCTCTCCTTTTACTTCTCGCTTATTGCCATCTTGTAGATCAGATCTTGGATTTTGGATTTGAATAGAGAAATGTGTTCAGCTAACCACTACCTTGTAAAACACTAATTTACACTCAGATGGGATGGACTTGTAAAATTCTTTTATAAAACAATAGTATTATTAAAAGGGTTGTCTCTGCATTTATCTTGACATGGAATGTCCAGAAATAAACACTGAGTCAATATTGAGGGGGAAAAATGACATAAAGTACTGGTAGAATCCAAGAAGCTTTGAGGTCACATGAGCTGCTGGACTAAAGTTTGGGGTTGGTGACATTTCTATTTTGTCACAACACTATATCTAACACATGTAATTTGATCAGTTCTGAGCAAAAGAAATTTCTAGGATGATAAAAATGTCTATAGTTTTGTGCACTAGGGTAGCCATGAGCTACATATGTTGACTGAGCATTGGAAATGTCAAGAGTATAACTGAAGAACTAAACTGTCAATTTTAGCATACATTTATTCAGTAGTTAGGATTTCAGATAACAAAAATTAGCAGCATCAGCACGACAGCTTAGCTATTAAACATTAAGAAAATGTATGTCCCACAGCCAGTGCTCCAAGCAGACATGTACTATTCCCAAAGTACAGAAAGCACATGTTGGATTCCTGCTCGAAAACAATGATCAAACTGCTAAGTGTCTGGGAGACAGGTAAGGGCTTTGCAGGACAGGCAAAGAAGCAGTAGAGTGCTACAGACATTGGATCCCAGTCTTTTTTTTTTTTTTTGGTTTTGTTTTTTGGTACTGGGGATTGAACTCACAACCTTGCATCTGCCAGGCAGGTGCTTAGGCCACTAAGCTAAATCTCCAGCAGATCCCAAATTCTGACTACAGAGCACAGTCTTAGCCACAAAGTGACCAAGTCAAAATGTTTGATAAAAAGTATAGTAAGTTTAACTTTTGAAGTATAAACTCACAGAAGTCATCTGATACAGAATTGGTTGGTTTTGTACTATCAGAGGTAATTTTTTTTTTTTTTTTTGTAAAAAGTTAAGGGCTCATCTGAAATCTGGTTTCGGCACTTCCCAGGATGATCCTCCCAGCCTGTGTTGTTAGCATTCCATTATCGAATAGCTAATAGCTAACTCACATTCATGGTAAGATACCCCCAAGGCCTTCTCGGGTCAACAGAGGCAAAGAGCCACACAACTTCAGATATCATATAATGTAGGCTAATTTTTACTTCCTTTCATTTATGTAGTAACTGTTTTCTGCATGAATTGCTCCTTTACTATAATTTGCATATCAGTGCACCAAATCAAAAACTTTAAATTACTTATGGGCACCTGCTCCTCACATGGTACTTTAATTTTTTTCTCAAAGTCATTCCACCAAGTGGAACAGCTTTTCACAAAAACTCTGAAGTGCATTGTAATATATTAATGCATACATTATTGCCTGGAAATTGTTACTGGCTGCCGAGAAGTTGGTGCTGCCCCATACCGCATACGATCACTAGGCACCTATGTCTCCTCCAAGGATGCCTCCTATTCTCCAGTAGAGCAACTCCCTCACATCCCAAGTGGTGAGGAGGGAGGCTGTAAGACCTTTTGAGAGCTCCATCACAGGTGCAGATTGTTTTAAATGCAAGCCCAGGCTAGATAAATGATGATGGAAATACACTGTACTTACTGTGTTATAGAAATATTTTTTCTAATCGACCATATTTGGCTTGAAATGTAAACTTAAAAGCAACTAAGAATGAGACAAATATTTACTGAATGCTTTTGTTTCGTAAATTGAGCTAAGCCTTCACTTGAGAAATAATTTTAATCCTAACTGCCAGTTGACTATACAGAGGCAGAGGATTAGAGAAATATTCTAAGGTCATCCACAATGTAAGGCAGGATCCTAAAGAGAGAGTCTGATTCTCAGCAGGCAGTGAATAGTGTGACAACAGTGGGGCTCTGCACAGCTGCTGGTGGAACAGCTTTGAGGAGCCCTGGCCATGCTCTTCACAGTAGCAGGACTCCACATACAAATTGCTAATTACACACATTTAGAGTTCTTGGTATCATCCGGAAATTCATTATTGTTCTGTAATCAGTGTGATTGACTATAACGACTTTTTAATAGCTATGAATCAGACAGAAAGGGTGATAGCTTACTTTCATACTAAGACAACAGGAAAAAGATATGAGAACAGTATGAAGGCAAAAGAGAACACATTAGAGTGAGGGATTCGGGAAAGAGGTGGGTCTCACGGTAGTGGAACATATTGGTCACCTGTGAGGAGAGAGGAACAATCAGGGAGAGAAATCTGAAAAGAAACCTGGGGGCAAAACAAAAAGTCTCCTTTCTGAGTACAAACAAGCAGAAGTCAAATTCTCAATTAAAAAAAAAAAAAGGAATCAAAAGTCCTCCAAGGTGCTGAATGCTCAGCCCATCATCTCCTAATAAACTGAAGAGGACCCAATTATCCCAGAGCTGAATATCCACTCCCCCAACCTGCTTCACCACTACTTATTTTACCTGGACATTGGCCACAGGGTCACAAATATCACCTTTTGTCTTTATCCCTTGTTCCCTGATAAATGGTCCTTACTCTCAAAACCTGAATTATGTGACCATGGACCTACATGTCAAATCTTTTACTTCCCAGCATCATAGACTTTGTCAGGTTTCATCCCTGCTGTGAAGTTACCCTGCCGCACTCCTTAGATTGCAATATTATCTGCTGAGAATTTTTTTTTACCCCCCCACCCCATCTCCCTAATGCAACATCTAATAGAAGCCCAAAAGGATCAGGCAGCATCTTCCCATCAGAGATCACTGAGAGCAGAGGGAAAACTGCAAACACAATGCTGTTGGTCAGGGGAGGCCTATAATTCCCAGATGTTGCATCTTCTCTGGTGACCCTTGTCTATACCACGTCTTTTGAGAGCAAAGGGCTCTGTGGAATTTAGAATACAAATACAGAAGCGAACACAAGAGAAGGGTTTATAAACTCAATGTCGCTTGCATTCCTCTTACTTTGCACACAGCACGATGAAGATGCCATGAAGGGCATAACTCATCACTTCTAGCTTTCCAGGCTTCCTTCTCCCACAAACACCCACATATGCATATACTCATGGCTGCCTGATTATAAAGATCAGGGCTAACACCCAGTCAGTCATATTTCGGTAAGTTAGAATAACTTTGCAAGACAGTGAAAAGATCAGCAATGATTTAAGTATTGACAAGAAGTCACAAGGTTGGAGGGTTAGACTAGGCATAGTATCTCGGTGACATCATAAAAGGCCCCAGTTCATTGTTTCTGTTTTGCCATCTTTACCACGATGTATTTCAATTTAGGACTGAATATATCAAGGGACACAGAGGGCAGACAGTGTCTGAAGCATTATGTTCTTTCAAAAATAGTCAAGGAAAAAATACAGGAAAAATCATTTTTCATTTCCTTCTTTTATGAAGGATAGAAATTCTACAAGAAACTGAGCCAATCCCCCTTACTCCTCTTACCTTTTACCTCTGCTGATCAGTTGCCCACTTTCCCTTGCTTCTGCCCTGGGCTGAGAGAGGCTCACCTGTCCTTACCATGCACAGTAGAACAAATCCAGTGTTCAGTAAACCAGGAAGGGGTTATTATGTAGGTGTTCAAGACTGTGGCGACATCTTAAAGTTCAATGCACATCTAAGACACATAAATCTGGTGTGGCTGAAGATGACAAGAAGGTGACATTTGAATTATCAAAGAGGCAGTGCTGGCTTTAGTAAGTGTGGAAGTGTGGCTTGTGAATTCAAGGCCAGCACAGACACACAGGCACTGGAATAAATGAGTCTTGGGAAAGGGGCCACAACCCAGGGCCAAGGTCAGGCTTCAATGGCAGAGAACTCTGGACTCTGGCCCTGGACTGTGGAGGAAACTTCTCTTCAGTGATGGGTTGACAGCCTGCTGGAGCCAAGGGTCCTACCCATGGGTCTACCTGGAAGGGATTCTGGGAAGGAAATTGTTCAACACCCATGACACCGAACCAACCCAAGAGCCCGCAGCCAGGATGACAGCCTGAGAACTAGGGCCTCAGAACTGGGCCTGGCTTCTTAGGGGCCAGTTTTTCAGTTCTGTTATCACTGTTTCTAAGGAATTGAGACTCTGATGGAGCCAGAGAGGACGATTAGCAAATGCATCCACCCAGTCTTGTTTGAATCGGTATTAAAGATGTACATATGCATAAAGAGTACACTTCAGATAATGTATTTATATAAACTGTATACCAATATTATGAATATATGATGAATACTGATCTACTCATAGATATAACATGAACAGCTGTAAAGTAAATGATTTTAAATTTAATGACTTGAGCATGTACATTAAGAGCCCCTCCAGATGCCCCGCCCCAAGGATGTTCCCTGACCACTCGGCCTGAGTCATGAAGCTCAGGATCCACCTTCATAAACAAGACAGAAGTGAGTCCCGCACATAGCCGAAGACTCTGCATGGCCTATGGGGGACACACTAGTGACACAAAGTAGCAAGTGTCACAGAGATGGGCAGGTCTGGCCTAAAAATGCAGTTTTATGCCCAGAGCTTGCAGTGAGCAATTTTTCCTGGTGGCTTCTGTCACACAGGGTGGCACACATGCCTGAATGGCTACTAAGTCGGAGGAAAAACCACTCCACAACCCACGTGCAGCAGGGAGTGACACGGCTGTCTCAGTCCAGGCTTCATGGGAAATGTGGCTGCCAGGACTCTGATCACAAAGGTCACGTCTGTCCCATGTGTAGGCTTCTGATAACCCCTCCACAAATACTCAGAGTAGTCAGAACTAGAGGTCAACAGAGTCAGCATGTATGAGAGAAAAGAACCTCTAAACCTAAAGAGGTGAATACCCAAAGTGAAAAAAAGGTGATTGTTTTGTCCTTGTCTTCAGAGCAAAAAGAAACAGAGATTCCTGATGTCTCAACTCAGTGATGCCCACGAGACTTAAGGTTCTCTGTAAGGGAGGACTTGGGAAGCTGTAAGTTACGATTTCAGAGCTGTCCCCCAGCCTGTTACACTGACATGGCCAAAGTCCTTCGGCGGTTACTCTAGAGAAGGACCTAGGTGAGGTTTACGCCCAAGTAGGGACAGAATGGGCATGTGTCATGATAGCAGCATGGTACTGATGCTCAAAGTGACATCTCTTCCTAACCGACCTCCCTGACTCAGTCATCCTGCCCAGGGGGATACTGTGAGTGAGCAGGTCAGGGAGCCTGGCCTCACTGCTGCTGGAGACAGACTCAAAGACTGTGAATATTTCACCTGGCTCTGTAGCTGTTATGACCTGCTCTAAAGGAATTCAGGGGTTAATGTTGGAGACGGGATCCACACAGTGTTCCTTCCCACTGCTAGGTGGGAAGCAATCATGAGCATCTCCAAATATTAATACCAAGTAAGCAATTTATTCAATGGATAAAATTCTGATCAGCAGGTCTAACAGGTAAACAATTTCATCTGCAAAGAAATGTGCTTAATGCAAACACACTGAAGATGAATGTTCCTCTGCAAGGAGTCAGAGCAGAAGATTAAGAAAATTAAAACTGGGTTCCAATGTCCACAGTGCCTTCTGAGGCTGATTCTGCTACGAGGCAGGTGGGATGATGTATTAGTCTGCTTGACAGCAACAGGGAAGCAAAATACTCCATGGAAATTGGCTTAAACAAGGGAAACACAATTTTTCACAGTTCGAAAGTTTGAAAAGTCCAAAATGAAGGTCCAGAATATACTCATTTCTATTTTAGGTTCTCCTCTTACCTATTTATCTTACAGTGTTATCGGAAGGCTTTTCCTTGATCCTTATGATCACAGGTAGAGATAAAACCCCTTCTTACCTCCAGATGTAAGGACAGGAATAATACAGTCTTAGCTCCCACCTGTATGACTTCATTTACTCCCTTCCTTCAAATACACAAAAACTAGTGTAAGACTTCAACACCGGCACGTGAGAGACACAAAGCAGTCTTTTAAGAGGTGGAATTTGGGAAGCCTGACAAGGTAGTGGCTGGGGGCAACTCCAGGCATCCAGTCTGAGCACAGAATGGGTTTTCTCTGCAATCAAGCACTCTGGCTGTTCCTCCCATGTGTCTCTGGCACACCTGAGATCCTGTCCATTCCTGCAGGCTTCTTGTGAATAATGGGACACTCACTTCACTACTTCTCTAATATTACTGAGCAGACGTCTCTTTTATTTTGGTACACACTTGAAACAGACAACAGAAAGTCACTGGTGTATATTTATGAAGAAAACTGGAGTGCTCACTTGGCCAGAGGTATACAAGGTGCTAGCCAAGTTACACACATCTTAAAGCTCCTAGGTCAATTATTTGCCATCATTTTTAGTAGGATTTTTGACTGGGCATAACAAGATAAGACTAAATAAATCTATTCTACAGACTAGCCAAAATATTGTGAGCTTGGCTATGAGAAAAAATTATCCACCAAAAAAATTAACTGAGAAATGTATTTGGCATCTGGCCCTCCTACCTTAAAATTGCTGATTTATCAACACTTTTTTCACTGCACTAAGTTCTCAAGATAAGATTTTTACTCCACACAGAAAACCATATTTGGTAAGTCAGTCATAAAAGATATATACAAAAATCTTTTTTGAGGCTGGGTCATCACTATGCAGTTCATGCTGGCCTTCAAATCACTATATAGCTCAGGCAGGCCTGGAACTCTCAATAATTCCCTTGTTTCAGACTCCAGAGTAAATCCACTTACATTAGATGATCAGAATATGCATATCTATAAGAAAAGAAAGTAGATGAGTGGTTGCCTAGAACTGGAAGGTGGGTAATGGAAGGAAATAAAAGAGATACTTTTAGGGTAATGTTCTAACTTTGATTATGATCACAGTTGCACAACTTTGTGGATATATTTTAAAAATCACTTAATTGTACCTATTAAATAGGCAAATTACAAAGTATGTGAATATCTCAGTAACAGTGCTACAAAAAATTAGGAAAAGAAAGCCCCGAGATGAAAGAAAAAACAAAAGGCTCTCCAGAATCAAGTAGCACCTGAGGAAATAACAGACAAGCCTGATATAAAAGGCTGTTTTTTTCACACAATATTTTGACTTCATTATTATCAATGTAACCCCTGACTTCACATTTTTAATACATTCCTAAATGATATTATGTTACTAACAGATTCTAACTTTGTTCTCATTAGAACGCAGTCAGTGTTCCACAGATTGGGCTGGTAAATGAAAACAATAAAAAAAAATCCAGTGACAAAATAATTTTGTCCTGTGTATTATCAGGCAGGACAGAAGAGCCAAGGTTTCATTTCCAATGGAAAAAAAATCCATCAAGTGTAAGGGTATAAAAGATTCTTGTCTAAACATACTTCCTTTTCAAACTTGCAGTTTCTCCATTTACACAGTTCAACAAAGTAAGGTTTTTATACCTGCACAATTCAACAGAAGCAATGTTTTCTGCAAAAAATCAAGTTGAACTTTCTGCAGTTTTTTTAGTCAAAATTCTCTTATGAGTAAAATTACCATTTTTAAAAGAATTCAACTCTGTATACTCATCTTTACCTTCAGCACCATCAATGAAGACGAAAAACAGTAAGTTTGCTATAAAGAAGTTACACAATTTCTTAAACGACCTTAATTTCCAAAAGCAACGCAAAACAAAAAGATAGCTCCAAATATGTAGAACATATTTAGTCCAATTCCTATAAGTCTCCCTTTAGATTATTGAGAAGTTTATGTTATTTTTACTAATTTACTATCTTAGTATGAAATAAACTAATGCAGACTTGGAAAACTGGCTTAATTAGTCTTCCTCATCAATTACCACTCTTCTACAGAGACAGGATCATGAAATCATAAATGGCTTTGAGGTCTATCCTCAACTATTCTTACACTCTACAATCAGGGAAATCCTTTACAGCTAACTTAAGAGAATACAAGTAACTTTATAGCAAGCTGAACTTCATAAATATATTATGACAGATTTTTCTCACACAAAATTGCTAACTGTATATAGTCTTAAAGAAGTGATCAATCAGGACAGCTGATGTTTGCATATGGGAAAGGGATGTAGTGAGAAGTCATGGATAAATTAAAAACTGGCAAATATTTGCAAAAGCAGAAACACTTGTCAGGAGTCAGAAGAAAGACTGAGAAGTCACCATTTTGAAATATGCTAAGAACTAAAGACCATGTCACAAAAAACTCATGCTGAAAAATGCAGCAATCACACAGTATCTCCAAACATTAGTCCTAAAAACTATAGTGCACAAGAAATGAGAAAATAATCACGAAAATCATCATTTTTCCTGTGTTCAAACAGTAACTTTTACAAAAGATACAAATTTGTTTCAAATGAAAAATAATCCGATAGAAAACAGCAAAGATTGATTTCAGAGATGATACACACTCCATTAACAATACCATTAACAGTATATGAAGAGGCCAGAGATTCTTAAAAATCAGGTCGGAAAGGTCACTATGAATACCGACTAGGGGGAAGTGTTTCACACTCCAAACCCCCAACAGTCAGCTGTGTTCTCTCCTGCCATTGCAATTTGTAAAAATCTTAACTGTGCAGTGACTCGAGTTTTCGTAACTTCAACGACGCGTTAGAGGATAATGCATCTTGACTTAAAGTATTTGTTGTATCCGAAGGCCGGAACAGTACTCGACCACGATGATTAAATACATAGAAGGATGGGTGATTCCTTAAGGTGTCAAATCTCTTATTCTTCAGTTCTGAAGTGGCATTCATGTCTTTAAACTCCCCGGCGATATGAACTATACCGTAACATGTAACTGCAAAGGCCAGAAGTGTCTGAAGAATTATGTCTACCGGCAGTGACTCATCTTCCTTTTCTGTTAATCGCATATAAGAACGATGCTGCGCTGCGGAAAAGGCGGCGTGGGCTAGGGCAAAGAGGGCAAGGCCTACCAGACCCTTCCACAGCGACGGCGCCATGACTCAGAAGGAGCAGCAGGACAAAAGGCAGAGAAGCACAGCGGATTCGTTTCTTCTTCCACCGGCGGAGTCGCTCGTTTCTTCTTCTTCCACCGGCGCAGTCGCTCGTTTCTTCTTCCACCTGCGGAGCCGTTAGTTCCTTCTTCCACCCGCGGAGTCGTTCCTTCTTCCTCCCGCCGAGTCCTGCCTCCTTTCCACTGGCGGAATCGGTCCTCCGGCCACCGGTGTGTGTCCGCGCGCGTGGCGTCTCAGAAAGATGATGTCACCGAAGCCGCGTCCTCGCGGAGGCGCAGAAGGATGACGTCACCAATTCTCTGTCGTGGGTCGTGCAGAAAGATGACGTTAGGGATTCCCTGGTTGGAAGCACTTTAGTGGTGCGAAAATTTAACGGCCCTGAGAAAGCGGATACAGGACTACCGGGAGAAAAGCGAAAGCCGCAGCCGTTGTAAAAATATATATATATATATTGTTTTAGTTCGTCGCATTTGTTAATTTTTCACTTTTGTTTGCGGTGTTTGTAACAATTATCATCAGAGAAGACACTTTGAATGCTTTCGATCTTCTTAAATTTGTTAAGATTCTTTTAATAGCTAGTATATGGTGTATGCTGGAGAATATTTGACTTGAACTTGAAAAAATGTGCGTTCCGTTGCTGGGGTTGGAGTTTTCTCTATGTATATGTTAGGTTCTCTTCGTCTACAGTGGCGAAGGTGAGACGTTCCTTTTTCTTCCTGATCATGTCTGGTTCTTTTCATAATTAAAACAAAATACAGGTACATTTTAGATATACGTATTGAAAACATTCATCATAGGGAACCTTTACAGGTTATATTTTGCCTTCTTCCCCCACCCCATTCCCTTAACCTTCCTTCAACCCCTTTTCCCTCCTTAATTAACATGCTTTGTTTGCATTTTTTCCCTTCTATTCACTTTTTTCCCCTTATCCTTTCCTTCCTTTCCCCCAAACCCCGCCTTTGTTCCCCTTTTCATTTAAACATTTCCTTCTCAATTCTCACTATCTATTATACATGTTGATCCTTATTTACACGTTTAGTTTCTCACATCAGAGAAACAATGCGGTATTTAAACAACTGGTTCTTTATGCATTATCAAAAGTACCATACTGAAGCCGGGCGTGGTGGCGCATGCCTTTAATCCCAGCACTCGGGAGGCTGAGGTAGGAGGAGCGTTGTGAGTTCGAGGCCAGCTTGGGCGCAAGGCTGGCCTGAGCTACCCAGTGCGACCCTGCCTCAAAAACCAGGGCCGGGAGTTTGGCTCAGTGACTTAAGTGCCTGTCTGGCAGGCGCGAGGTTGTGAGTTCAATCCCCGGTGCCGCAAAAAAAAAAAAAAAAAAAAAAAGTACCATACTGAAGTCTCCAACAATTATTATATTGCTATCTAGTTCTTCCTTTGATTCAGTGTTGCTTTTAATTTAGAACTTTGATGTTTGGTTATATATGTTTATAATTGTTATATTCCTTAGAGAATTGACTCTTTACCATGTTTGTGATCATTAGATGATATTGGTGAATACAATTTTTTATCATTGCATCATTTCTCCCTTTGATTCTTTTTAAGAGTGTTGGACTAAGCCAAGCGTGGTGGTGCATGCTTTTAATCCCAGAACTTGGGAGGTTGAGGTAGGAGGAGCATTGTGAGTTTGCTGTGGGCTTGAGTTACAATGTGAACACAAGGCCAGCCTGAACTACATAGTGCGACCCTGTCTCAAAAAAACTAGGGCTGGGAGTTTGGCTCAGTGGCTTAAGAGCCTGCCTCCCCTGTTTTTGCTCATGTTGCTTTTTTTGTCTTCTGTTGCCATGAACTGTTACCCCTCTGCCACACCACCCTGCCTTTGACCCAGCCGATGATGAACTGAAACCTCCACAAACTGTGAGCTAAATAAACCTTTCCCGTTTATTTTGGGCATCAAGTATTTGGTTTCAGTGACGGGAGAAAAGAAACCAAGACAAATATCACAAATGATGTCTTGATATATTAAGTAACTAGTAACATAGAATGAATGACATTTGATTGATTTTTTAATACTGTAGAAAATAAAAAATAGGGTTACAGTATAAATTACAGCAATATTGGCTCTTATAGTCATCTGTGTATTTGCTTATACCTAAGAACTTTATGTTTTCCTGGGCTTTTAATGGGTGCCACACCTCTTTAATTTCAACGTGAAAAACTATCTTTCATATTTATTCTAGAGCAAACTTGGTGATAACATAGTTATTTAATTTGTCTGAAGAGTTTTAATTTGTCTTCATTTTTATAAGACTTTTACTAGTTCAATTTTCATTTTTACTGCTTTGAAGATTCTCTACAAAAATGTTTTTCATAAATTAAATTAAAAAATAGTGAAATGCTAATTGTATTCCTCAGGGAATAGTACTGTCTTGGCATAGGCAAGTTCTAAAAGTAGTATTGTTTTGTTTGTTTAATCCAAAAAATTCCTAAATTGCTACCATAGTTTATCATAAATAGTAATATTTTAGGTCAACAATATAATATACTATTTTAATGGAGTATATTAAAGCATATTTGGTGACACATTTATTAGTGCAATATGGAAATCATTCATTGTGAAGTATGTTTTGATCATCATCATTTCTTTAGTTGGCATTTTTTAATAATGACATGCAAGAGCTGTGAAGGGCAGAGAATAAACCTTTTCAGGTGAGCTGAAGTTTATCTGTCTTTGTTCCCATGTGTTGTTAAACATAAGTGTCCTTAGGAAATGTATGTCAGCCCAGGCAGGAGAATCTTACTGGGGATCCTACTGGGGGAGATAATCCCGCTGAAGAATGAAATGTGCACAGAGAAGTCAGGAATTTAGGCAGAAGCTGAACTTTTAACACCTGTCTGAGTTTCACCTTGCAAAATTTGTTCAGGTTTGACATGGTCAAGGTACAAGACATCACATTCTCATGGAGTTATTTCAGTGATGCAGCAGGACATTGTTAACTGCATCCATGGCATCCCTGCTTACTTCATTGGCCCTATGCTTACCTTGTTGTCAACATTCTCTTTATCTTGACTACCTGTCTCCTGAATTACCATTGTCCCTCATCTAGATACATAATGAGGAAGATTCAACTTTTGGAAGGTCCTATATGCCCTACTGGGTTAATGACAAAGTGTGTTATGACCTCAGGTGCAATTGGACAGAAACACCAATCACTGAGTCATTAAAGACTGAGAGCCCTGCGTGATGCATAACTTCCTTATGTGCTTGAGGTGATTTGAGGATACAGCATTGAAATGCTAACAGGAATTCCTTCACCTCTGATTCTTCCCAAGTAGCACATGTGTCTTAATCACTTCCTCACTGCTGGAACTCAATACCAGATGCCAACAAATTAGGGGAGGAGAGGTTTATTTTGTCTCACAGTTTTAGAGGTTTCAGTCCTTAGTCAGCAGAAGCCCCAAAGGGGTGGACATGCCTTGGAGGAAAACTGCTCATGCCATGGTGTCTTGAAGGGTGATATGCTCTTCCAAGTCACGTCTCAGTGATCCATCTCTTCCCAACCAGACACAACCTCCCAGCTTTTTTCAGTTACCTATAGTGCCCCATGAGTCAGTCACCCTTCAAAAGTCCTGCCTTGAGTGCAAAAGGCTGTGGAGAGACATCCAAATATAAACCATAATAACATCTCAGTTTTTGTTTGAGTTCATTGCTCAGCCCCATCCCCAGAAACGTCAACACTGCAACATATGAACCACCTCCTCCTTTTAACCTCACAGCTGACCTTTCCCTGTCACTTGTACTACTCCTGTAGGCGATTTGGACAGTAAAATAGATACCAAAATACTAACTCGAATAAGTTTTTAGTAGAAAGGTCTGAAATCAAATTCCATGTATGATCATTTTTTCTCTACTAATGTAAGCATTCATAGGTATCAGGTTTGGATGAATTAGAGAGTTGATAGTTTGTGTTCTCTTGCCTTGTTTGCCACACTTATGTTTGAAAACTAAGTAGCTGACTTGGCACAGAAAAAGATCTCACTTGCCAAAGGAGAATCCAACTGACAAGAGGAGAAAACACAGAGCCAGTATTTTCTATGGAACAATTCTTATGGATCAGTTCACCTTTAAGGCTGCTGGATCATGAAATAATAAGAGAGAAGTACAAAGTCGTCTAGTAGAGAAGGACAAAGTCAACTACAAATAACATGAGCCATTTCCATCATTTGCCTTTTTGAGATTTATATCAAAGTAATCTTTTTTATTCACAACAAAAAATACAAAATTAAAAACTTGCTACTGAAATTACAAGATAAAGTTAGCCTATGTCTTGCTAAAAATGTTCATTAAAGCAATGTTTATTGTTAGGTGATTTCCAAATCTCATGGAACTGAATATTAAACTCCTTTTCTTGGAGTAAGGAGCATATGCTTAGAGCACATGGTTAGCATAAACACGACAAACAGTGAGACCCTTGCACCAGATTCTCCTTCCTCATCGCCTGTCTGTCCTTACCAAGGACCCCGAGCATTAGCGACACCAGGAGATAAGCAGGGAACCTCATCTTGAGAAGCTAAATTGAGGAATTTTGATCAACCGAAGCAAGATAGTACTGAGATTTTGTCTCAGACTTGTAAGAGAAGATATTCCTTGGACAGTGTGCATATTCCTAGATGGATGAGGTAGATTGAGACAACAAGGCTGGCAAAGTTTTAAAAGACAACAGGAGGTTAGGAGTATCTCTTGTGAGCAAAGTGATATTAAAAACAAAACAGTACAAAAACGTGGTCATGGTGCCATGCACCTATAATCCCAACACACTGGGAAATTGAGACAGGAAGACCGAAAGTGCAAGCTGATTCAACATAGTAAGAGAGAAAATAATTTAAAGATTTTTTTCAAAATTGTTTGGGTTTCTCTAGCTGTGGTCTCAGCATGACCAAGATGCCAAGAAAGACACAACTCATGATTTCTACCCGCTATGATTCCAGTTCCCACAAACACCCACATAAATTTGCAGTATTGCCTTGCTGGTTTTAAAGAATAGGTCCAAGACCCAAGTGGTTTCTTCTCATTAAGATTTAACTGAGTGAGTTAGAAAAATTTTAGATGAAGCAAAAGAAATAGCCATGGGATAAGCAATGACAAAAAGTGTGAATCTAGAAACATTTAGAGTTGATGCACTAGCAAGGGAACTGTAGAAAGAACCATGGTTCTGTCATTCTGCTTTGCCATATTTGCCACATTCTATTTTACTTTTGGTTTTAGGGCCTCATGGTCTCAAGGGTGTTGCCACAACTTTCAGCATCATGTCCTTAGAATACTCAAGGAAGAAAGGCAGGGTAAGGTTGTCCAATTCCATCTTTCGTAAGAAATCAAAATCCTTCTAAAACAGTGTGTCTACCCTTCTTAGCCTGCATATCTCATTTCTGACCTGACCTTGTGTGCCCCATAGCCTTTTCCAGGCTCCATAGCCTTTTCCACAGTGTGTGTCGTTACCATGCAGGGCAGGACAGAGCTGGTGCAAAATAAACCTAAGAAGCATGGATTTGGCTGCTGCATAGATGCTAAAAACTTTATCACTTTTTAAATTTCATAAGCATCTAAAAGGGATGAGAGAGCTGCAAGCCTTTTAATCTGGTGAGGCTCAAACAAGCAGACCCTGAGGATGACAGTGAAGTCAAAATTTACTCATGGGGGTGGCAATGATCCCTTCAGAAACTGAAAATGGCCTGTGAATCCAAGGCTAGCACAGACTTCCAGCTCTGGGATGAGTGAGAGAGATTTGGAACAGGGGCCTAAACCAGGTCTGAGGTCAAGCTTGCACTACAGAGAGCTGCTGGGCTGTGGACCTGAGCTGGAGAAGAAGCAGCTGCTCTCTTGAGTCATGAAGCCAAGGTCCTAATTGGCCCTGACCATAGGGTTTCCTGGCTCAAGATTCGGGGAAGAAAATCACCCAACTCCCATGGGAACTGGACCTAGCCAAGAACCTGTGGCCATGGCGAGAGTCTAACAAACCAGGACCTCAGTGTCAGGCCTGGCTCTGTAGGACCTGTTGAGCTCAGTCATGCCCTTACTGGTCCTTGGGGAGGTGACTTTAATGGAGCCCAAGAGGAGGGCCAGCAAATGACACACACCAGTACTTTGTCATCCAGAGTCCACTCTGCACAGAAGGAAAATACAAAAAGCATATATATATATATATAGAATAAGCATTTAAATGTTATATTTATATGCATCATGTACCTGTATTATAAATAAATACATTATGCATATTTGTCTATAGGTAGATATAATTTACACTTCTGATCTACAATATAATTTTAAATTTGATAAATTGAGAATGAATATTTAAATAGAGTTCCAGATACTCCACTCTAGGGTCTTGTCTTACAGTGCAGTTTGAGCATCAGAAATCTTAGGACTCATCCATAGGAACCTGCTGAACCTATTAGGGACCCAACCATAGCCAAGGACAAGAAGAAATCTGGAGAAATTATAGGAACACAAAGCAGTAGGTGTGAGGGAGATGTGCTCACAACACAGAATGGTTTTATTTCCAGTACTTGGCATAGGCAGTTCTTTACCTCATGACTCCCTTCAAGCAGAGCAGCACAGGTAAGTCAGTGGCCAGATAGTCACAGAACGAGTCATTCCACAGCCTGCTGGCAGGCAGTCCTCTGACTTGCAATGCTGTGTGCTTTCTGCTCAGTTTTTCCATGGCTTCTTGGACTGTTCATATGGGCCACATCTGCAGCACGTACAAGTCTGTGACTCCCTGTTCTTTTACTTTCTAGCCTGCGAAAATCAAACTTTATAATCTATGGACCTTCTAGGACCGTTGATGGAATGGAGTCAAATCTGTGGGTCAACATGAGCCAGAATGCATGAGAGAGCACAGGGTGCAACTCTGAAGGTGTAAAAAGCTACTTGTGAGGAAAGGATAAATTGACCTGATTAATTCAGATTAAGCACAGGCAGAGCACATTGAAGCTCCATTCAGGGATGCAGAGGAGACTCACTGGAGCTGCCACACACAGGAAGGAACAAGGTACGAGAGGGGAGAGGGGAAAGGCATTCAGAGCTGTCCTCAGTCATTTTTCTCCTGAGATGGCCAGAGACCCTCAGCATTCCACAGTCAGGAACAGCGCCTGGGAAAAGTTTGTGCTGTGCAGTGACAGGCAGAAGGACACATGCCCTGAAGTCATTGCGCCTGCTCATTGCCAGAGCAATCTCTGTCCCAGGGCCACCACCTCCACCCAGAGGGTAGTGTCCATGGGGTAGTAAGAGTGAACAGATCAAGATCCAGGGCTGGTTTCTGCTGGTACCAGCCGAGGATGCTGTTAATACTCTGACTGGGTCTGCAGGTAACAGTGACCCTTTTCCATGAGACACAGGAATGCATGGATGCTAGACATGGGCTGCACACTGTATGCCCTTCAGTGTCTAAATGAGGAACAATCGTGTGCATCCCCAAGCACTGATGCCATGCAAACAGTGTGTTCAGTTGACACATTTCTGACTAAATAGCTAGAGAAACTACTTCATCTGCAGGGGATTTTGTGTTCAATGGAAACATACAGAGGAGCAAACCTACGTCCTTCTTTAGTAAAGTGATAACAGAGTAAAGGGAAGGAAAAGGGAATGAAACAGGGCCCTACAAGGTGCCATCTCTGAATGATCCTGCTGTCACAATGTCAAGATGTGCTTACCTGCTTACGCTGCTGTAGGGATCTAAAATATCCTTGTACAAAACCTATTTGAATGACTCTCCTTGAATACAGAACAATTACCTCTGCTTTAGCTAAACCCGACCCTATCTCCATGTGCTGATATATAGAGAGCTGACTAAGCTATTTCCTTCTCCCTTCAACTGGCTCTAAGCAATGTAGATAGAGCTAGCTGAGGTACTGATGTGTAGTCTTTGAAGCCAGCCAATAATTTCCTTTTAGATTTTTTTTTCTCTTCAACCTCCTCTTCAGTTCCTCCTAGATGACCATTCTCTCACAAGTCATCTCTAAATACATGATTGTGGCAGATTCAACTTTTGGCAGCTCCCATATGCCCTACTGGCTTGATTGCAATATGTGACATGATCTAAGGGGAAACTGTACAGGAATTTAATAATCACTGAATCACTAAACACCGAGAGCCCTGCATGATGCACCAAGTCCTCGTAATTTTGCAACACCAGTAACCAGAACCCACTTTATAACGCCTTATGTTTATGATTTGTCTTTACTGTACTGGGATATGAATGATCATGCATTATTTCATCAATTTCATTCAACAACTATCATGACTATTCATTAGGTTAATTATTGTCAACCAAAAGAAGAGACTTGAGAAGGAGAACTTTGCAAGATGTTCAATAATCACGATTAACAGTGTGGAGCTAAGCCCTCCTTTTGCAAGTAGAAATACTCTGTGGCAGTAATACAACAGTATATAATTAGTATTTCAGAGCCTCCATCACACCTGGCAGGACTATGATTCAATATCATGGTGGTTAGTGCCAGCTCTTATAGATTAATAACTATTTTCCTTCTTATCAGGTCAACTGCCTCTGTGTACATAATGAGCTGAAGTCATGGACATTTCGATTTGTTATTTTGCTACATTTTACTTACTCTTGTTTACTATGTATATTATGTAGACACTTCCTGGCACTGATTAAAACATTCATAAAATTCTCAAGTCATATTTCTAGAAGAAAAAGAAAAAGCCTGGCAAGAAAGGCAAATGCATTTACAGCAAATGAGTCGCTGCCTTCCAAATGTTGGGTTAGTTCCATTGTTATCAACTGCATAACAATTGTTAGTTTAATCCCCTAATGTGGAAGACAGTATCAGTGCTTCAGAAGGGGTCAGTTTTCTTGTCTAGCTGTATGCTCAGAAATGTCAATGGCCATATGAACCTGGGTAGGTTTACATTAATGTTATTGAAATCCACTTATAAACTTTCATGACAATGACTAATGAGAAACACTGGGGAAGCTGAGAAAAAATGAATGATTGATAATCACTGAATCACTAAACACTGTGAGCCCTGCACGATGCACCAGGTCCTCATGATCATGTACCAGCAGTGACAGAGCTCATTCCATAACACCTTGTGTGTGCACTGGGTCATTCTAATTGTTAAGAGTTGCCTGCTCAGTAAATAACTTTGACTAACTTCACTTGAAAAGCACTTATTTTTAATCTTGGCCTATTTGTGAAAGGTACGGTCATAAGGCTTCCAAAATAATTTCATCTCCAATCCATTACTTTTCCTCCTGGTGTGATAATCAGTAAACCAAACCTGTAGTCAATGATATTGCATTGCTGCTGCTGCTACCTCTTCTTTTTCCTCTTCTTCCTCTTCCTCTTCCTTTTCTTCTTCTTCTTCTTCTTCTTCTTCTTCTTCTTCTTCTTCTTCTTCTTCTTCTTCTTCTTCTTCCTCTTCCTCTTCCTCTTCCTCTTCCTTTTCTTCTTCTTCTTCTTCTTCTTCTTCTTCTTCTTCTTCTTCTTCTTCTTCTTCTTCTTCTTCTTCTTCTTCTTCTTCTTCTCCTCTTTGTCCTCCTCCTTTTCTCCTCCTCCTCCTCCTCGTCCTTCTTCTCCTTCTCCTCCTCTTTCTCCTTCTTTTCCTTTTCCTCCTCCTTCTCCTCCTCCTCCTCCTCCTTTTCTCTTTTTGCAAAGTGATCATCAGAAGTAACCCTTAGAGTTTACCTAGTGTTGGGATTTTGAGTTTTCCAAGCACTCTTGGTGATGACAATATTTTTACATCATTCTGGTTTGCATCTTTGGAACTTCATCTATCTGAACATCACTATATAAACACACATACTGGGGAATTTCGTAGGATGCAATACTTTAATTTTTAAAATCGGTCTATATCATTTCATTCTTATTCTTTGCAGTTCTTCTGAAATAGGAAAAAATATTTTAAAGGAGAAACACCAAGTTGGTGGGAATGTAGTAATAATGGTTACAAAAGAAATTCCTGTAGGCAGAACAGGGACAGCCTTCTGGTCTTGGTCTCAGATGCTTTAAGATGAAAAGAAAGCAGAATCATGTTAAACAATTTAATTTATGTAATATTTTGTATATATACATTTATATATGTATATGCACATATATTTAAATACATTATTTGGGTACTAATATATATACATATGTATGTATGTATGTATGTACATTTGGGCAGCCAACATTTATTAATTAAATGCATATGTGTTATATACACATACATGTGTATTTTAAATGGATTTGTAATTTATTTGTCTCTAGTCCATTTTCTTCCAATGTTTTCTTTATGACATTAGTTTTTTTCCAAAGAATTTCATTTTTTTAATTTTTTAAAATTTTATTTTAAAGGGAACAAAACAGAACAATAAAACTAAACAAAACAGTAATAAGACAGTAAGAAATCTACAGTAGTTGCTATATTGCATATTGCTAAATAGTTGCTCAGACTACTGGCTTTAGGCTTGCAAAGTCAATCAAACAATACAGTTCCTCTAAATCAGCTGATTTCTTATGCTGGGATGGGTTGGGGTGGGTGTGTGTGTTTTCTTCACTCCAGCCTGTGCACCTGCTGGCTCACAAAGTGGGGTGGAGGGTAGCTTCCTACCTGGTTCTCCCTGGTCCATACATCAGCTCTGTGACATTAATTTTAACAAGATACACTTGTTCATAAGAGTCAATGGTAAGTAATGTGTTGGTCATTTTTTTACTCAATAGTGATTGACGATCACTCAGAGCTCAATGGCTTTTGACACTAGGCATTCATTTTGATATCCAGAAGTGGTCATGTTATCGATGATTTGGCTGATCAAGCTGGGTTATTCCACTAGGTGCTGACCTGATTTTCTGCCTACAGTTGTGTGTGTGACCTGATGCCAAGGTTGAAGGACTGTGACCTCTGAAGTACAACACTCTGAAGGCAGGTGGAGGAATGATTTAAATCCTCAAATCAAGCTGCACAGGCAGATTTAAATCCAATTACCTCTGATGCATAGTCACATAACTTTGATTATTATTATACTTTAGTGATTCCTGAAGTTTCCAACAAATATTTATTTTACTTAATTAACATATTTTATTATATAATTGTAGATGATTTTTTTCAATGTTTGTGTTCTTAAAATGTTTTCAAATATATGTTTGCAGTAAGTAAAAGACAAAGTTAAATGTAAATAAAGTTAGGTAATTCATTGTGTGATAAAAATAGAAAAAAATTTTAAGTGATTTGATTGGCTAAAAAATATTTAGCAGAAAGAAGTAGCCCCTAAAGTATAGGTTAAAGATTCTATGGATTGCTGTTATATTGTTAAAATGCAGATTCTCATGCATATATCGGGAGGTCCTGTGCTTTTGCATTTGTATCATGTTCTCAGTGATGCCAGCATCTGTACAAATTTTGACAAGCAAGACATTTTCATATTTAAAAAAAGTACTATGTGCATGTTTAGTGTTTTTTATTTTATTTTGTTATTTAAAGAAAGAATTTTCACTTGTTTTTTAAATGATTACTTTTTAATTCATGTAATACTGTCATTCTTACTATTCTTGAAGTTTTCCTGCTGGGATCCTAGATTTACAGATAAAATTTTGATGCATATTCAGATACATTTTGAAGCATTCCTCTAACAAGAAAAAGGTACTGAGTTAAAGTAGTAGTAATATTGAATGGTCAGATCTTAACTGCCCATTACCCAAATCATTTCTAGAAGCTGGTTTCTCAAAATGACTTTTCACTTTAGAGTTTCCAAAAACTTAGTCAATGGGAAGTCTTCCCATTAAAGTTTTGAAGTCAAAATGGGAGGATTCAATATTCGTTGACACCTTCAGGGAGACAGACAGCAAGAGTTGAAAACTCAGTTGTCTACAATGTGCTGCAGTCCACTGAGAGCATTAGCTGGTTCCTTAGGCAGGGCAGAGAGTGGAAGACATATTCCGGATTCTACTGTTAGCTTCTCTGACTAGCATACCCACTGGAGTTCAATATTCTGAATATTTAAGTCCTGATTGTCATACCTACAATGCTGCTTAAGTTCCAGTGATACTCATCCTAGCTATTGTTCCCCACAAAAAGCAGAGACAATGTAATATGAATTTGTATATATGAGTGAATTTATTATGTCGGCTCACAGTATCATAGAAGCTGTAAAGGTCTAGGTAATCTGACTGCAGGCTGGAGGGTCAGGGAAGTCAGTAGCAGCTTGATCCAAGAAACCTCATGCTTCAGAAGGACAGAGAAAGAAACGATTTGGACTCAATTCAAGTCAAAAGCTTTGACTAGCCAGAGGGCCGTGACAGAGGCTCCCTGGTTCAAGTCCAAGTTCAAAGGTATAAAAACTTATAGTTTGGTGTACAAGATCACTGGCAGCAAAAAGTGTACCCTCTCAAGAAGGAATAAAATGCAGAGAAAGAGAGAAAAAATCCCCATTCTCTTGTTTTTTTAGTTCCGTCTGAGACCTCAGCCTATTGGATGGTGCTGGTTACCATCGTGGAAGGCTTTTCTCATTCAGTTTGCTGAATCACACACTACTCTTTTCTGGAAACAGTCTCACCCACACAGCTACAAACATGCTTTTTAATACCATATGCATCCCTCAATCAAGTTAATACAATAAATCAAGCACCCCAAGGCTGTAACAAGATACCTAGATAGGTGACAATCTCTGCCATTTATTAAATTAGAAAAGGAATTATCAGATGGGTGTTTCTGGGGCTGAAGTGAACGAAAACGTTTGCCTTCTACCAAAATCTCCCTTCATCTGAGAAACTCTCAGTAGGTGGAGATAACAGGAAGTGCAGCTGGGACAGCCCAGCCTCACACTTCTGCTTCTCTGGGTGGCTTTTGTCATGGCTTGTATCACTGTGGGAGGGGAACTATTATACTGCTGACAGTAATAAGTTGCAACATCTTCAAGTTCCAGGCTGCTGATGGTGAGAGTGAAATCTGTCCCAGATCCACTGCCACTGAACCTGGATGAGACCCCAGTTTCCAAACTGGTTGCACCATAGTTCAGGTGCTTGGGAGCTTTCCCTGGGTTTTGCTGATGCCAAGCCAAATAGCTATTAACGTTTTCACTGGCCCGGCAAGTGATGGTGACTCTGTCTCCTTGAGATTTGGACAGGAGGGAAGGAGACTGGGTCATCTGGGTATCACATCTGGCACCTAACATTGGAAACATAAAGAAAAAAGTCACACAATTAGTCAATTAATCTTCTTGACAAGATGTCCATGAAGAACCAGAGAGTACTGTTCACACTACATTGAGAAAATTCCCAGTGTTGTCCGCCTTATCTGAGAACCAGAGCAACATCAGCCCCAGTAGTTGAAGGGTCCTCATGTCCGTGCTGTGTCCTGACTGGGACTGACTCCTGCACAGGGTGTTGTCAGTCTAGTAAGTCCTTGGGGCAGTGGGCTGTGCTTTGGAAACATGCAAATCAGCAGGAGTTGGGCAGGGCTGGCACAGCTGCAGGGTTGGCTCATCTCTGTTACTTAGCACAGACCCAATGTCCCTAGGTGTCCCAGGCCAGACCACAACAGCTCACATTTGCCTATAGGGGCCATTTCTCCCCTGGAGAACATGATACCAGGCTTCTCTTCTCGTACTAGCGAACCACTTAAGGAGGTTTTTGTCGTGGTTCCTGTCACTCGCAGGGGTCTTACAAGTAATGATGATTCTTGCAGCATAAGACAAAAAGATAAGATTAACATAGAAGCACCAAATCTCAATCTCGCTTCACAACTTTGGTCTTTATTAATGTGAGATTTTACAGTTGCAATTTTTCCTCTTAATGCAGCTTTTGTGGCTCCCTGTGGGATTGATATTTTGGGCTTTCATTATCACTTGTGTCGTGATGTTTTCTAAAATCATTTTTCCCAATCAGATTTTATTGGTACATTTTGGTATATATGATGATCGCATTCATCATAAAGAATTTGCATCTATACATGATATAATTTGTTTAATTTTTCCACTTTCCTCTACCCTTCCTTCAACCCCTCTTCACCTCCCCATTTGCAAAATCTTTGTTTCCATCTTTTGCTTCTTTTGTCATTTTTTTTACTTTTCCTTCTTTCCTTCTCCCTCCTTCAGTATTGTTTTTTATTCATTGTTTGACATAATGTTTAGAATATGTTCATTTTCTTTTATCACACTTGTTAATTATTCAGTTTTCCCTCTGATGTTGATTTGTAATTTAGTTCATTGTCTTCATAGAATATAATTTGAATATTTATTTTTCTTATATTTATCAACATTTTTTTCTGGTCTAACATGATGTATCTTGGAGAAGTCCCACATACACTAAAAAAAAATTGCACTTTGCCATTGTAGGTAGAGTGTACTATATATGTCTGTTAAGTCTAGTGGTCTATAGTGTTACCCAAATGCAGACTTCATCCTTTTTCTTATTTATTGTTTGCCTCTTTTATATATTACTTGAAGTGTAATAGTGAGGTCTTGTATTATCATTGTATTCAATTTCTCCTTTCATTTTTATTTATGATTCTTTCTTGAATTTTATCTCTCTAAAGTCCGGTTCATATATGTTTCTAATGTTATATTTGTGAATCGACTTTTACACATCTGTAATCATTGAACTGTTGTGAGTCTAATGTTTTATCATTAAGGTAAGCTCCTTTGTTTCTTTTAAATGGTTTTTGTCTAAGTATATTTTGTTATTAATATTACATACCTACTTCTATTGTCATTTGGTAAAATTTTCTAGAAGGTTTTTCATTCTTCTACTGTGTAAGTATGCCTATTCTTTGACAACATGTAGATTTTTCTTGCATTTTGTGTTTTCTTTTCCCCAGTACAGGGGAATGAACCCAAGGCTCGTCCATGCAAGGCAACCATTCTCTGGTTTACCAGCATCCGTGTCTTAATGACTTTCTCACTGCTGGAACAAAATTCCCAACACCCACAACTTAAAGAAAGAGAGGTTTATCTGGGCTCACAGTTTTCAGGGGTTTCAGTCCATAGTTAGCTGGTTCCAAGGCACAAAAGGGCTGAGCACAGGGACATAATGTAGGAAAATGGCACTTATCATGGTGGCCAGGATGCAATCAGAGAAGGAAGGGTTATATTTTATGCTCTTTGTTTCTAAATTTGTTAGGCTTTGGACTTTCTTTGCTATATTAGTATCATCTTTCTCTTTTGGTGATTTTTTTTATTGCAACACATTTTAATTATCTCATTCTTCCTGTAGTTTCTTATAGTTAGTTTTTATTTTTGCTAGTTTGTTTGTTTTCCTTGTTTTTGCCTTATCATGAGTTTAAATATGACATCCTAAATTAGTTATTAAAATCAAATTCAAGTTAATGCCAAATAAACTTCAGCCATGTTAATAAAAATCAAATCTCCTTTTCATTTCTACCACATTTGTTATTCATATCACAAATTAAATCTACGTATTAGGTTCCTATTAGTGCAGAATATTAATTATTTTTTGCATTTGTCTTTTTAATACTGAAAGAGACAAATTAAAAAATAACAATTGATGTTACCCTAAAATTACAAAAATACTGCTTTTCATATTGGTTTCCGTGTTTGCTTTTGCTAGAGAGGTTTGTATTCTCATATGGCTTCTAATTACTATGTAGGCTCTTTCATTTCAACTTGAGTATCTTCTTTCATCTTTCTCATATGATGGGCCTAGTGGTAATATACTTCTTCATCCTTTACTATTCTGTACATATTTTAGTTCATTCTCATTTAGACAATTTTGCCAGATATTGAATCATCACCATTTTCACTGCCTTTGCGATTTCTCTCACCAAAAACTTTTCCATCTTTTTTGCTAAAAACTATGGAATTTTCATTGTACTGATAGTAATATATTATCTTTGAGTAGTGGATCTTCTCAAATACATTTTATTACCTTAAACAAAAGATAATTATTTTATTTATTTAATTCAAAACGTCTTTGTTAGTATAGTATAATAACAAAAATAATATGCTATGTTATTAGATCATCAATATTATATAACACTCTTTTAAAATGGTATTTCGACTGGTTTAGACCTTACTTTAAAGTTGAAAAGTTTTAAAAATGCCAAAGAAATAATGCAACAAAATGTAATTAAAACTTAATTCTTGTGGGGTAAGCTAGAGTATACTTGTATTACCAGCTCTCAGGAAGTGGAGGCAGGAGAATCATGGTTTCAGAGCCAGCCTGGACAACTTAGACCATGTCTCAAAAAAACAAAAATAAAAGCATTTTATGTAGCAAGAGGTACCAATCAGTGCTAAAGAGTGTGCTGATTAGGTTTTGAGTCACATCCCAAGTACAACACACTTAAAAATAAAGAAGACAAGACAAATATCTGCCACTTTTATTTGGTATGTAATACGTCTTAGCAGAATATCAACAATTGCAACAAATGTATAAGGCAACTAATAAAGAAAAATAAAAGAAGGCTTAATAAGGGCTTTTAGGAGCAATGAAGGAAATGAAAAAAATGGAAATTTCAAAGTGAATCAGTCTTTTCAGTGAGCTGCAGTTCACTTTTGGTCCCAGTCTAATTTGTTGAATTTGAGTGTACAAAGAGATGCTAGCTTAGGCCAGGCAGAGGTCTATTAGGAGTGGGGTCCTGATAAACTGTGGTAGATGTGTGGTCTTAGGGGATTGCCATGAACTGACCTCTGCCTGGGCTTCTCCTTGTCACATATGCTGAGGTTGAGGGTGACAAAACTGCTGGATGCTATTTTGTCATGGGGTTTCCCTCTATGCTGATGCACTGCTGATTATTTTGGGTGTCTAGGAAATTGCCAGGATTTCAGGTATTTTGTCACAGCAACAGAAAAAGAAACATTATCTAACATGCGATTTTAATTAAATGTTTCCTTCAACGGATTCATTGAGGATAAAAATATATCTTCAAGTGATGTATAGATCTCACAAACATAGCTTCTTAAAATTTATGTAGATCATATGTTAACTTATTAAAATGCAGATTCATATTCAGTCTATCTGAGTTGTTTCTTTTGTTTTAATTGTAATAGCACATATTTTTGTACTGAATAATCGGTTTCATTTTGGCATATCCCTACATGTATACACTATACCTTGATTGTTTTCATCCTCCTTACCTTCTTTCCCCTCTAGCCCTGATCCCTTTTTTCATTGCTAGTAATCTTACTTTTTAATGTCATCTGTTCTCTCCTTCTGTCTTGCAGAAAAATGTATAGAACTGCGGATTGTTAGATCAAGCAAAATAAGCCAGACTCAGAAAGTCAAACATCATGATTTCTCTCATTTGTGAAGTCTAAGTAGTTCTTAATTGCATTTATAATGTTCTGTCAGTAATGCTAATGAGGCTGTTGAATTCTGAGTAAAATTTGAGTAGCAATGAAAATAACACTTCATTCATGTTTAGTTTGTTTTGCTTCATATTCTGTAAGGAATGCTTTTTCATTTGCTTGCCAAATGACTCGTGTATATTCCACACAAATTCTTTATTTTCTGTGGAGTCTATGACTTAATGAAGTTTCATTGCTATGATGTCAAATTGCTGATGATCCTAAGAAGCACATATGAAAATGCTCTTGGGTCAGGACCTACCTGAGAGATATAAAATTCTGAGAGTTGGGACGTCAGCTGATAACTTCATGTCATCACCAGCACTTTTGAAACAAATGTCTCGAAGCACTTTTCCTTCCCTGGTTTCCTGTGGAGATGCACGATGAAGGGCAGGAAAGTCACAAGTGGATGATCTCACTGCATGTGCAGGCACACATGTGGACAGAGGTGAGCAGTGGGAATCACCTGGAAAAGTGCTGCAGGCAGCTGACACCACCAGAAGTCTTGAGCCTAGGACTCCCAGACAGGTGTGCGCACCACAAGGTCGGAAAACCCTTAACTGTGCTGAAGATGTGCAGTGGAAACTGGAGGAGCACCAGAAAGCATCGCATTTCCAACCTCTATCTCTATAGCAATCATTTCTCCCAGACATTAACCATGGTTTAGGCTCAAATCACCTGTGTTAATACAAATTCCTCTTTAAATTATTTTGGCAAATGTGCTCTGGGCTCTCAATGAGAACCAGAGAAACTTTCATTTGTAGGCCATGTTGTTTTTGCCATTATTGTTTTGTTTTAATAAATGCACCTTTGACAACTGTAATTCTAGACCTTGGAAAGGCTACAATTTTGACATTCATTCCTTGCATTTAGAAAATAAAGTTCCTTTTTGGAGTATCTAATATAGAAATCTATGTCCTTGATTAAATGAAGAGAAGCATTGGCATACCTGTACTGCTGAGGTTGAGGAGAAGAAAAGAGAATTAGGATGCAAGGGAACTCCCTTGGCCCCTTCTTCCAAAACTTCCCAGGGCATTTCAAACCTTAGCTGCCTCTAAGAAACACTCAGCAGGTGGAGGCACCAAGAGGAGCAGCTGGGGCAACCCAGCCTCACACTTCTGCTTTCCTGGGAGGTTTATGTCATGGCTTGTATCACTGTGGGAGGGGTACTCTGATGCTGCTGACAGTAATAAGTTGCAAAATCTTCAGGCTCCAGGCTGCTGATGGTGAGAGTGAAATCTGTCCCAGATCCACTGCCACTGAACCTGGATGGGACCCCAGATGCCAAACTGCTTGCATAATAGATCAGGAGTTTAGGAGCTTTCCCTGGTTTCTGCTGATACCAGGCCAAATAGTTGTTAATGTTCTGACTGGCTCTGCAATTGATGGTGACTCTGTCTCCAAGAGATGCAGAGAGGGAGGATGGAGACTGGGTCATCTGGATGTCACATCTGCCATCTGCCATTGGAAACATAAAAACAAATATTCCCAATTTTATTTTAGAAGATAAGTGCCCTGAAGGGCCAGGCTGCACTAATCACACAAGGCTGGGTAATTTCTCATTGCTACTACCGCTTACCTGGAAGCCAGAGCAGCAGGAGCCCCAGGAGCTGAGCAGGTGTCCTCATGTCCATGCTGTGTCCTGACTGCGACTGACTCCTGCACAGGGTGTGAGCAGCCTATGAAGAAGTCTTCAGGGTAGTGAGCTGTGCTCTGGATACATGCAAATCAGCAGGGGCTGGGCGGGGCTGGGCACAGCTGCAGAGCTGGCTGCTCATCAGTAACTCATCACACATTCAGTGTCGCCAGATGTCCTAGGTCAGATTAGGGCAGCACAACCTTGCAGAGAGTGTTTTTTTCTGTTAGGCCACAGAAAAGATTGTTTGCATTTCTCTCTCTCTCTCTCTCTCTCTCTCTCTCTCTCTCTCTCTCTCTCTTTCTTTCTTTCTTTCTTTCTCTCTTCCTTCCTTCTCTCTCTCTCTCTCTCTCTCTCTCTCTCTCTCTCTCTCTCTCTCTCTCTCTCTCTCTTTCTTGGTACTTGGGATCAGACACATTCTGCTATCTAGCTATGTCCCCGGTCCCTTTTTAAGTTAATGCAGAATTTTACTAATTTGGCCAGATGGGGCTCAAACTTGCAACCTTTCTGCTTAGTCTTCCAAGTGCTGACCTAACAGGCATTTTTGACAACTGTAATTCCAGACCTTGGAAAGGCTGTAATTTTGATGCTCATTCCTTGCATTTAGAAAATAAAATTCCTTTTTGGAATATCTAGACAAAGAGCCTAACATTTTTCCTTTTTATTTCCTTCATGATACACAAAATGCTTTTCATGTTAGCTTTCATTTAAAACTGTGTACAAGGGATGTACAACTCAAGAAATTAAGGTAAAGTTTATAAATCTCCTGCATTTTGATATTGTCCATATTATTGAAGCCAGATGACTTATATGGCCTGATGCCCTGAGACCGTTGGTGAATAAATCATTACTTCTGCAGTGTAGAGATGCGACAAAGATTGACAGTGAGAGATAGGCAGAGAAGGAGAAAAGGAGAGGAACAGAGAGGGAAGGGGGAGAGTAGGAGCTGAAGAGCATGGTGGGGAGGGACCTAAAATAAAAAAAATAAAGGAAAATATGAATATATATAATCATGTGAGAAATATTGTCAAATCTGATAAAAGGGCCCATCAGTATCTCTGACTGCTGAATTGTCTTCCTCAGATAAGTGACTGCTGTCTTCCATGTTTACATGCTCTTTCCCACCACTTCAAGCCAGCCAACATGAGGGATTTTTCTCTGTCTAATTCTGAAAAAACTCAGTGACACTTCCAACTCTATGGCACTTTGGAATTACAGGTTAGATGTTTCTTAGTTTGCTATTCAGACCTCCTCTTGCTCTTGACCCAATCTTTTCCACCTCAAAATCTCACCTGTTCTCAAAATCTCACCAAGGACTCAATTCTGCCCTTGAATTTACCTTGTGTCATAATCAGCTTATTGATATGTTACCCATCCCTTCTACATTCTAAGAGGCAGCAGTTCTTAATGGCTGGGTTTAGGGAGATTCAGAAGGAAAACACCCAGAAAAGTAATGAGGGAAGGCAAAATGGTGCACAGGGCACAGAAGCCCACAGGACCTGAGGAGCACAACATAATAAGGTAGAGGAGAATGAGGACTATAGAGTATTGAAGCAAGAGTGTAGCGGGAGTGGTAACCCCACATGAAAGCTCAGGATATGGGAACATCCTCTCTCCCCTGGTGTAGAATGTTTCAGCAGGAGAAGAATGAACAAAACACTCACATGGGTAGCAGTCACTGCCTCTTTATTAGAGCCCACAAAGGCTGAGATCACATAGGAAGGGAGCAAAGTTCATAGTGGACTGTCAGGGTGTATCAGCCTAATGCAAATGAGTGGGCACTAGAGGGGTGATGTCTACACAGAATGTAGGAGGCTGGGACAGAAGTGTATTGGTTTTATGGAGGTGTTAATCAAGAAAGTAAATTTAGTAATGATATTTAGAACCAAGTAATTTCTGTGTTGAAAAGAAAAGTCACAAAGAGAAAAAGGAGAACTGTAGGAAAACTAATCTGTAATTTTGCATTTTAATTGATGATAAAGATGTAGATTACAAAGTGTGTAGATAGACTAATAATTTTCTCTAGAGTCAATAGTACACTAGCAACAATGAACATTTTTAGTGCCTGTGTAAGGGTACCACTATACAAATGATAAAGGCACAGTTATAAAAGAACAAACTTATAGACAAGTTATAGCAAGTCAAAAATCTAACAGTGGCCTCTGCCTATGCTCCTGTGGCTTGTCACATAAGCACCCTGCTAAATTTAGTCAGCCTTGACTGTCTGATTCCAACTGCTTTTCTTTTGGTAATGCACTGGGTCGATTTGACTATTCCCAGTTTGTGTTTTTCCTTAGTTAAAAGAATATATATCATTCCCATCTAGCTTCATGGACTTTCTTTGGGACAAAGTGACCCAGTTAAGGACACTTTTAGCCTTACTTGCTCTGCTTGAACCCCTGCCCCTCATCCTCAGGATGTTCCCACATTATGGTAGACAATCCCTTATAAGTAAATCTATTTAGAATTATTCTGCCTGACAATATATGACTTAATACAACTCATGTAATCAATCATGTAATAACCTGCCATCTGCCTTGTACTTCTTGCTTGCAAACTGTATTTAAACTGAGCTCAGAGCTGATTCACTGCTGGTAATTTGGACTCTGTTATAGTTGCCCCAGCCTGCTAATGTTAAGCTCAATAATGTTGCTTTCTAGATTCTTTAGTGCGAAGAGTCTTCCATTCTGTTTGATATATATATATATTTTGTAACACCCAGATCTTGTTCTTTGAAATTCCCATGTTTACTAAAAGGAACCAATAATTCTTAAAGAAATGACAGATTTCAGGTGCAGAATCCAGGAAAATAAAACAAGATGAGTCTGGATCATCAAGCCAGAAACCAAGGATGTGGTCAGAGAATTATGGGATGCAAGTGACAGGTAACGGAAAACAGCCTGACTTAGGCTCTGGTTGGACTCGTCCAGAAAATTCTGATGATGAAAATGAATTACGATGGAAACATAAGATTTTCAATATAATAAGAATGCATGACTTCATATTTCAATTAGCAAGTGCATGCTTATAACATACCAAAGGAGATGTTAGTTATTTTGAAGAAAATCAAACTAAAGTTGTGGGGAGAAGTCTAGCAAACACCAGTTTCAAGCAGGGATCAGACTGAACATCATGAGTCATGAGACTGTGGAACTCCTGAGCCACCTGACGGCATTCAGTAGGAACACAGTGGCCCTTGTGCATATCACTCTCTGCAGCTTTTCTTCCCATTTCAATCTCTTGAAGACTCATTTGTTTCATGAGCTAACAACCTCATGTATACTCGAGGCTGTCCATCATCAATACTGCATTTGAACTCCCATTTTTAAAACACCAAGAGTAATGTCAGGCCGCCTAGCATGGCGAATGTTTTCTA
Organism: Dasyprocta punctata; assembly: GCA_004363535.1. Lineage (NCBI taxonomy): Eukaryota > Metazoa > Chordata > Mammalia > Rodentia > Dasyproctidae > Dasyprocta > Dasyprocta punctata. Next base: position 8,369 of record RJWM01005795.1, on the reverse strand, counting down.
TACAAATAATAGCTAAACACCTGCACCTCAATGATCAGGGCACCGTTTCCTTTCACCCATCTCTCCTCATAAGTCATAAATGTAACCCAAGGCCTAAATGACAAAGAAGACCACAAAGCAGTACTTGCTTTATAAAGATTTGGGGGAAAAGATGAGTTTAGAAAGACTGTGTAATGATATATAGATGACTCAGTCAGTATTTTTGAATGTTTCCTTAACATAAGTCTCAGCACTTGTTTTCAAAAGGCTTAAGGTAAGACAGGTTTTGGATGGGATAAACTATATCCTCTCGGCACCCTGATAATTTTATAATGTGGAAAAAATAAAATCAAGCAGATCAGTTGTGGTTGGTGTTCTAGTTGGTAGCAAAACCATAGACTGAAAGGACAGGGGAGGCCAAGCTTCTGTCAGCTCTTCCTCAAATTAAACTATTGACCCTGTGCAAGTGTTACTTCTTTTTTACAGCATATATTGATACCCTATCAGGCCAGACCTTGTAGTTTATTTGCTGCAAGCTACAGTTTTAATTAAAGTGAAATCTTCCTAGCTATACATAGCTACCAGGATCATTCACTCATACATTTCTGTTCTCCCTTTTCAAAAAAAATTCTCTTCTAACTCCCAACCACCTGTGGTTAAAACAAATTATATTTGGAATATCAGTAGTGTCTTTTCTTTTGTTGTGTAAATCACAACTGATCTGCAACCCACATGCCTCAAAATTGGGGACCTGGACAAGATCCTCAACCTCCCAAACGAGCGTACAGTGAAGGCTTAGATAAATGAGACAAGTGGTATGGTTTTAGGGCTCCAGGAGGGTCAAAGCCCCTACAGAGCTGTTGACTTTGCAGCTATCATGAAGGTTAAGACAAAGAGCTTCTCTGGACCACCCATATTTATTTTCTTTGCACACAAAGAGATACTGAGGGAGGTGCCAGAACTCAGCAGGACTTGGGAGTCACTTCAAGGACATCTCCAAGTAGGAAAAAATGCCAGGAAAGGAGAAGTATCTTATCTCCAAAATGGCATTTGTGGTGGGACTGAGATGCCTGCAGAGTAAGATGCCTGCAGGGCAGTCTCTATTAGCATAATTGATTATGGAGCCAAGATAACCTCAGCTGCAGCCTTCTTTACCTTGCTCTTTGAGGTATCTCTGACCTCATCAGCCACTACAGGCCTCAGTCAGGACCAGTGATTCATAGAGGTTCATTTACTATGAATCAGCTCCCATCACCAGGCAAGGGGCCTAGGCCTTGGACAGGCTCACAGATAAATAAAAAGCCAAATAGTAAATTTTCAGTCCTGCTCAGATCCACTTCATAGTGGTCTCCAACACCTCAAGTGTACATTTTCAGCATCTGAGAATAGCTCTCAGCATAGACAGACACCAGGAAAACCTCTTGGGGCAGTCCAGTATCACACTTCTGCTTCCCTAGGTGGTTTGTGTTGTGACCTGCATCGTGGTGACAGCATAACTGCTTCACTGTTGACAAAAACATGTTCCAAACTTTTGGATTCCAGGGTGCTGATGCTGAAAGTGAAACCTGTCCTCAGTGCACTGGCACTGAATGTTGATGGGACTCTGGTTACAACCTGGTTGCAGCACAGGTCCTGGGAATAGGCAGTTTCCCTGGCTTCTGCGGGTACCAAACTAACACACTGGCTTGGCTTGACAGTGTCTTTTCCAAGAAATATGGAGGCTGGGTCACCTGGATGTTGCATATGGTATTTTACATCAGAAACATAAAAGTAAAGTTGAACACATGCAGCACAAAAATAATCGGTTTAAAACAAGCTCATAACAATATTCAAGAGTCACAGGGTAAAAAAAATGAAAAGACCTAAAATTTTAAAAGGAGAATAGGGTTTTTAGATGAATTGAACTTTGTCTCTTTTGTTCTCACATGTAATTTTCTAAATTTGAGAGTTATACCAGTTTTAGGCTTGGCCTCAGCAGAGGGCCTCTACTTGGTAAGAGAATGCAACTGAGATTCTGCAGGTGCCTGAACAGGTTGGATAAGACATGAGCCCCTGACATCATGCTGCTCTGTTCCAGGTGAACAGTGTGAATCATTGTGCCTGGCCCTGCACAGAAGAGGAACACATACTGAGAAAAACAAAATGTGTGAAGATAGGGGCAGAGAGAGAAAGCATCTTCAGAGAGTCAAACTAATCCTGTGCATATATACTAACAAGCAAAACACCTAGATAAAAGTGAAAAAATATATTTGTTGTGTTTTCCCCCAAATCATCTTTCATTGTATGGCTGTGATTCCCAATGAATTTGATAGTGCACTAAGGCAGAGAACACGAGGATAATCGTTTGTTTAACTTTCTCTTCCAAAGTGTCTGCAGGCTCAGTGGGTGAGTGATCGCCCCTTATTCTCCCTGTTGTTTATGCCTTGTTACAGCCGGTGCGAGCTCAGCATGAGCTTCCCGAGCTGCAGAGGAGACAAGTACGGTCCAGAGACCTCAGCCCAGCAACATGTTCCCGCGAGATCTCCAGCACCTGCCTCTCTCACACACTCGGAGCATCTGGTACCCTGCTCTCCAGAGAAGCAACACATGTGGCAGCTGCCTCACCCCCACCCTTCCAGGCAGGGAGGTTTGTGTTTGGGGCTGTATCATTGTGGGAGGAGCATGTGCACGTTGCAGGCAGTAATAAACTCCAGCATCCTCAGTCTCCACCCGCTGACTTTCAGTGTGAAATCTGTCCCTGACCCACTGCCGCTGAACCTGTCTGGGGTCCTAGAATCTCGGTTGGAAACGAAATAGATCAAACGTCTTGGTGACTGGCCTGGCTTCTGTAGGAAGGCCCAGGAGGCTCTGACTGGACCCGCAGGAGATGGAGGCGGGCTCTCCAGGGGCGATGAGCAGGGACAGTGGAGACTGAGTCATCACAACAGCCCCGCTGGATCCTGAAACAAAGAAAAGTGCAAGGTTATGCACAAACACTACTATCTTTTTCACAGTTATTTTCTGCTTATTTTAGGCTATATGACTTTTTACTTTGACTTCTAAAGATGTTCAAATGTTAGATGGATTTAACATTTGCAAGTAACAAAGGGCCTCTAGAATTTGCCTATACCATCCCCCTCTTCTTATGTGACAACCTACACTACAAAACAGGTCTCTGATCTTCTGGAATCTTTCTAATTATAAGATGTAAGAAATCAATTCCCTATATTGGAGCTAAGGACTTGCCACCTCACATGGGACACAGCACAGATTGGTCACAGGAAGGCTCCAAACCTCCCCAGACATCTCATCTCTGTCCTCATCGCTCTCTTTCCTTACCTGAGAGGCAGAGCATCAGCAGCCCCAGGATTTGAGCAGGCAGCCTCATTTTGAGAAAATAAACCAGAGAGTCCTGGTAAGTCAAGGCAAGGTGAGAGCAGAGGATTTATCTCAAACTTTCAAGGGAAAAACCTTCCTGAGGCCACTATGCAAATCCCCCTAGTGGGTGCAGTTGTGTGAGGAGCTGGGACACAAACTAGAAAGCGTGACAGTAGGGGATGGGGACCTCTTCTGGAGGCCAGGTGACACACAGCATACTCTGTGTTTCAGGATCAAGCCTCTGTTTCCTAGCAGGAGAAGGGACATGGGTAAATGTTTCCTCTTTGTCCTCTGCTTGCTTTTTAGTTCTTCAGGACTTCCTGTGCCACATCTCACACTTTTCTTTAATGCAAGTGAGTTTCCGTTCAAACTTGTAAACAAATACAGATCTATAATGCTATTTTTGCACTCCTTCTCATAGCATATTTTACCGTTGTTTTTCTGAGTAACATGGGCAGAATTACATTTAATGTCCTAGAGTTATAACAATCTATTGGAAATGCACCCCATTCTCAATCGCATGTATAATCTCTGTTACTTTTTATTCCATTCCTCTTCCATCTGTTGAGATGTCGTAATATTCCATGTTTGTACATTGCATGACCCAAAAATAAACTAGTTCTTTTAAATGCTGAAGACTTTAGAACTGCATAGAAAACAAAATAGGGATAAAAATACTTTAAATTAATCTCTATCTTTAAATACTTATACATACCTGAAATCATGTTTAAAAAAAGTGGAGTTACAAACCATTGTTACAACATATTAACTATTGTAATTGCCAAAGTATTTACTCTTATTGAGACCTTTATTTGAGTAATACGTACTGCTCTTTCCTTTCACCCTCTAGGGCTCTCTCAAGCTTTCTTTCTGGGCAAGAGTACTGGTATTAAACATGCCTCCACATCTGTTTACCTGGGAATATCTTAGTTTCTTCATCAGCTTTGAAGGACAGTTTTGCCAGACACATAAACTTGGTTGACGGGCTATTTATCTGTTAACACTTTGAGGTGATCAGACCACTGCCTCTGACCTCTCGTTTCTGCAAAGAAATCTCTGGTATCTCATGGAGAATCTCTCATGTGTGATGAAGTATGTGCCAGCTTTTTGTCAAAAATCTTACGTGTTCTGTAGTATTGAGTTAATAAGAGAATGCACTGTAGAGAGTGGGAGGCAGGATTTTTCATTTATAGGAAAGAAAATTACAAATAAGGGAAGCAGGAAAAAATAGAATGATTCTATTTTTCATTCAGAACCCATAGTAACCAAGTGCGGTGGTGATGCTGGTAATTCCAGCATTTGGGAGACCAAGGCAGGGAGACTGCCTCTTTGGAGGCCAGCCTGGGCTACATAGTGAAGTCAAAGCCTTTCTGAATGACATAGTCATATTCTGTGTGAAGCAAAACAAAACAAAACGAAGCAAAGCAAAACCTGGCAAATGTTTTTCTCTCATTGTGTAGGTTCTTTCTTCACTCTGCTAATTGTTTTCTTTGCTCTGTGGAAGCTTTGTAGTTTGCTGTAAACTCATTTGTCAATTTTTTCTTTGACAGCTGGGAATTTAGCTCAGTGGTGCAATGCCTACCTGGCAAGCATGAGGTCCTGAATTCGATTGCTGGTACCTCCCCCCAAAACTAATTTTGCTTTGGTTTCCTGTTCTACTAGGATGCTATGATGCAAAATTATTGTCTGTGATACCAGTATCTTTGTCTCTTTTACTTTTCTGGTAGTTTCAATGATCAGTTCTTACATTAGGTCTTGCATCCATTTTAGTTTATTTTTAAGCAGGCTAAAAGATGAGGCTCAAGTTTGAGTCTTATGAATGTGGATATCCACATTTCCTAGCACCATCTCCTAACGAGCCATCTCGTCCCAAGTAGAATCATTAATCTGAAAAGAACAAAAAAGAAAAATAATAACAGTGCCAACAAAGATGTGGAGAAAAACAGTAACTCATACACTGTTGGTCAGAATGTAAATTAATATAGTCCCTATGAAAAACAGGATAGAAGTTTCTCAAAAAACTGAAAATAGAGCTACTATATGGTTCTCCAATCCTGACTATATATTTATATGATAGAACAGTATATGAATCAGATAGCTGAATGCCTATATTTATTGTGGCAGTCTTCACAACAGCTAAGGTAGTCCACCAGTGGTTATCCATAAAAAAATGGATAAAAATATGGAATCTTCATATAGAATAGTATTCAGCTGAAAAGAATAAGTTTTACAATTAAAAGCAAATTGTATGGAACTTGAGTGCAGCATGTTAAGCAAAGTAAGCCAGACACAGAAAGGAAAGTATCACATTGATACTATACCAAATATAGAATGTGTCAAAAATCACTTGCCGTATTTTTCAACTGGAGAATCTCTAATGTTTTCTAAATGAAATGAATTCTATCTTCTGGATGATAGAGTGATATTTCTATACATCATTTTCTTGACTTTCTTTGGTTATTTGCCTGTCCTGGCCTTTTGCCCTTTCTGTATGTCTAAGGCACTTTTGCAAAAAATTACGTCATGTAAGCCTGATACCTTGTTTCTTCAGGGATGGGGCTATGGTTTACCTTTAGATGTTTCTCCTACCTCAGGGGATTGTAGGCAGGACTTTTGGAAGGGGTTTGGATCATAGGGCCATTGCAGCTGACTTGCTGTCAGGAACTGGGGGCTGGGCCGAAGCATTAGGTCACTGCAGCTTGCAGGTCTTTAAGGCATTAGAAACCCGTTTTCCACACTTTGTATTCCTGATTTGAAAATGAATGAGATTGGTTCTTTTGATGCCTGTAGAAGGCGTATGAGAACATTGGGATTTAGCAGGAGAGGATATTTGAGAGGGGCCAGTGAGACTTTAATGTTCATTTTTATTGGAAGCTTAAAAGCATTTATAGAACTCGTGTAATTTTTAAAAGTCAAATATTCTCCACATAAAAAAAAATTGTTCCAGATAAATGAGATGACAACAAAAGAGTGAAGCGACAGTTGAAAGTGAAAAAATCAATCATATATATGTAATCATTTGCTTTTCTGTTTGTAAATGTTTCTTTCCATAAGAACCAAGCTAGTGAGAGAATAAATTTACAGCACTACTACAGTGGAAGTTGTGAAATTGGGGGGCAGGGGATTGGAGCAACTCAGCAGAGAAAGCCTACATCGGAACAAGTGGAGCACATGGACCACCCCGAGATGACCCACAAGGCAGGAGAATCACACTCAGTTTAAACTGCATGAATTTCAAGGCTCCAAAGGGATGATGCTTGCGTAAGATTTAAACTTTTCTCATATTTTTTGTCTTTCATATAGCAAACAGTTTCCACATTTAAGATAGTATGTGTATAAAATGATTTGGTCTGTAAGGATCTGGAGATTCCCACCAATAAGACTGACTTATATCCTTATTGTTCTTCTCCATGGACTTACACAGTGTGTGGACTTTACACAGCGCTAGTTCTAAAAAAATCACTTAGCTATTAAAAAAAAAGAATCTAATGCCATAGTGCTGAGGACCAGGGGTCAAAGGATGGGTCCCAGCAAGATCATCTTGAGAAGGGGAATCTTCCTGAAGTGTCTTCAGACTGGATAAAAAGGATTGGAAGAAAGATCAATTTTATCATTTAGATAGACGCTGTCGAGTAATCAATGTGGGTCTCTGCAGAAGAGCCCGAGTTTCAACCCCTGGTTCTTGGACCTCAGCATCAGGTTCCTTCCAGAGAGAGCAGCTCCATGTGGCTCATGGACTGGTTCTGTCCGGATAGCTGGGGTTAGTCCTACATGTGTGCAGGTTGGACAAGTCATGATTTGGAATGACCAACGTAGGGCTCAGCTGACCTTCTGAGGTTTCTACTATAATCTTAAAGCAAAATTATTGGAAAAGAAAGATGTCATATAGTTGTAATTTTTGTCAAAGGGATATTTCCTCTGCCCATTTTTTCCTGAATGTCATCATTGGTATGACTCTACCATGATATGTTGCTTTTCATGGTTCTTTAGGTCATTTGTAGACTGTGTCCATAGTCACGGGGAGCTGGTAAGCTAGGCTGTGTCACTCCTGTTTCTGAGGCCAGGAAAAGAATGTGACTGCGATAAAAATAGAATCTGGTCTGCTGGTCTGCAAAGCCTCAAAAACAGCCCTGGGGCGAACATGAAGCAGTGAACTTTCTCCCACCTGGGCAAGGAGACTTTAAACTTTGTCCTCATGTTGATTGACATTAATTCAACCACACTCCAGGGACCGAATCTTTGCTCTTTTTATTTTACTAAAATAAACGTTTTCAAGAACGTTTTCTTTGTGAGTAGTCTCTTAAGATTAAAACATGCTCTTCTACTCATTGAATGAGATAAAGGAACTAATTTTTAGTCAGTTATGATAGCATTCTCAATCTTTCCTTAGTGTCCATTGCCCCGAGGATAGGCTGGAAAAATGGGTAGCGGGAAGATGTGCAGTTATTCCTGAATTAACAGAATAAACTATGAAAAGGAGAAGAAGAATTAATAATAATAGCCCAAATCAGATTGGGCTTCAGGCTATTTCTAGACACAAGTAGAACCTCTTTGCCATCATGGGTGTGCGTGTGCGCCATCTTGTGGCCGCGTGTGAGAAGATACCCCGCAGTACTTGTTACTCTAAAAAGGCTGCTTTCATTTAAGGAGTACTGCAGGGCTTCTATCTTACATCTATGCAAACGTGGTTTTATCTTATTTTTTGGTTTTTTGGTTGCTGTTGTTACAAAAATGACAAGTGGTTATCAGGAAATATCCAGGGTTGTTAGTACTTTAGATTGCAATTTGTAGTTTTTCTTTGATACATTAACACTTAGATATTAACAGGTTATGGACTAAGGTTTCACTACCTCGTTATAAATTCAAATGTCGCACAAAGGCACGTGTAAACCAGAAGGAGAGGATTCTACAGCACTTATCAACACCTGCATTAGGATGTGTGGAAGGAGGTGAGGACTGAGAGTTCCCTGTGACTTCCCCAAGGCAGCCAAGAGCATCAACGCCCAGAAACATGTGTTCTGAGTCAGGTGGGA